>JAUMHQ010000069.1:17083080-17097350 GCA_032361165.1 Enteromius paludinosus
TGTCCATGTACTGAACTGTTATTATTCAACCATGCCAAGGTCAATTCAGTTTTCCATTCTATGGCACCTTTAAGCATTATTATCATCAATTGAGAACAGTCATGCTGCTCAGTATTTTTGTGTAAACCATGATATTCTTTAAAGGATTCTTTAATGGAAAGTTTAATAGAAACCGTTCACTGTATCATTTCTGAATAAAAACACATCTTTCTTACCCAGATTTAAGAAGGATGGTGGTACATTTACAGCCATTAGACTGTAAATATTGGTCAATCAAAATGTCTTCAGCTAGGTCCATCATTAGATTTTCCATCTGCCAGAGTTTCAATAGACTTCTCTGAAAACAAAGCTTTAGCTTTGTTGCTTTAAGCGTGTCAGAAGTTGTTGACTCTCCAAGCATGGCAGTGTTGGATCTATTGGTGACTGTTAGTGAATCACTGCTTGTTTACATATGTAAAATAAGCCCACCTAATTGTCTAGTCCAATATTCCCACTCACAGACTGTTGTTTGGTCATTAGAACCAATAAGAAACATGTTTTGTGATATTTGTTTAACTGTTTGGAGTGCTTGACATCATTTGCTGCACTTAACAACATCTAATTCATTTTAGAATATTTATTCGTTTTTACCAGAGAAAGTCCCCTTTCATTTCATTTCAGGTTTGTAGTAATAAAAACACTAAAACAAATCACATTGTATTGTACGTAACTAACTATGGAAAAACCACTGTAACACTGAGCTTAAAGTGGCGTATTGTATGAATATAAACTACCCAAAAAGTTCAATTCACGATCCTAACATGCCACTCACCAGTTTTAACAGTATGTGAATTATTTTGACATGATTATTAAAAATAATCAAGACAGAAGTCATTTATGAATAAGACACTACTGTTGTAAAATAGTGGTATTTTTTTATTTATTTTTTTTAAGAAATGAATTCTGTTATTTAACAAGGATGACAAGGAACAAGAAAAAAAATAAATAAAAAAAAATAAAATATATATATATATATATATATATATATTTGAGATAAGTACAATGTATTACAACAGAAAAAAATTATTTTAAATGTAAATATATTTTGTTTTACTAACTACCTTCCGATCAGTAATATCATGCCTAAATCTCCAATAAACTCGTCAGCATTCCTCAAAGTACAACTTCTGAATGCAAGAGAAAACGCACAGCACTTCTTTATAAGCGAGGTCTCCATTAAGCCCTCGTCTCTGTGGGACGGCGAGTGTGTGCGCGTGAGGCGCGTGTGTAATGTGTCTGTATTCCTCGGTGTGTGGTGTGTGAGTTCAGGAGGTGAGGCTGTGTCTGTAATCTCAGACGGTGAGGGTGAGTCCTGACATGCTCCTTTTTCTGCTCCAGGAGTCACATCATCAGTGAGAGGCTCATTTTGCATACTAACAGGAGAGGAGAGGGAGTCACGCTTGTTCGAGAGGACACTGGTGAAAAGCGCCCTCCCTGTGTACCCTGCGCAGCTCTCGGGTTATAGCCGCAGATGACCTGCGCTGCAGCGATGCAGGGATGTCACATGAATATACATTTAGATCAATCTGAATCTCAAAAGTGCTTTGATATACATCAGTAATGACTTGAAAGCGTACAGTCCTATTTGCAAAAGAGGGATTAAAGGCGGATTTATACTCAAATACAGTGTTCTCCAAAAGTTTGGAAAGACAGAGACAAAGAGGTTTGGACAATAGATCGGCATTAATCCCTATTATTTGATGACTTGATGAAAGCATGTATTAGTAGTGGACTGAACTAATAATCTTAAACCTTTTAATTCAGTAATCAGGCATCCCATCATGACACTTATAGTGATAAATAAGATCCATTTCAAATAAATATTGTCGTTTTAAACTTTCTGATAATCAGAATATCCTGAAAAAAGCTGAACTTTTTTCAACACCAATAATAACACTGATTTTACAATGATTTTTTAAGGATCATGTGACACTGAAGATTAAAGTAATGATGCTGAAAATGCAGCTTTGCATCACCCATATAAGTTCCCTTTTATGGAATATGAAGATGCTTATTTCAAACATATTAAAATGCCTTACTGCAATTTTTGAAAGCTTGCTGTCCTTCAGTGATAAAGTAGAATTCATGCTCATTAAATGTCCAAAATCCCACTTGGGTAACAATGTTTTCATATGTTTCATATGGCACTTGCAGCAAGTTTATTTATTTTTTTTTTATTATTATGTGCATTTTAGATAATTTTAAGCATTCTAAAATGTGCACACTCAAATTCCAGAGTAAAAAAAAGAAAATCTAAATAATAAATCAGAATTTTAAGCCAAGGCAGGTTATGAGAAAGAAAGAAAAAGACCATTTTTGCTAATCACGCTAGTTCAATTATTTATTTGTATGTACATATTATATACTTGATAATAATTGCAAGGCAATTCTACTGAGAACTGATGTTTGATGTACGTCTTGCATCCTGTCATACAATATTCTAGCTATCTCAGTTTCAGAACAAATTACAGCCTTTAAGCAATTCTCTCTGAATATACAGCACATCGAACCACGTTAATGGTTTTAATATTTGGCTGCTGGAGGGAATCACTGTAATGCAAAGATGGACAGAAATCCAGCTAATAGCTTTCAGTTTCATTAAGATAGAAATGTTCGGTACGTCTTATAATCGGGAGACAATTTGCAAATCATTAAGAGAAGCGTAAGATTACGTTAAAACACTGAGGATCCCATTCCTCAATGGATTCATAATCTTTTTGATAATAGGTTGACGCAGACTCAACTGGACAGAGAAACCGCCAGTCAGAAAGCAAACACAACTTTAACTTTAACGAGAGAGAAAGAGAGAGACCGAATCTCCTATTCAGAGCAGGTACTAATGAAGAATTCCATATATTCTAAAATTTAATTAAAACCCCAAAGATTTCAAATTAGATGCAATTTGAAATGCCTGGGGCAGAAATACATGCACTTGCGTGGCAAGGGTATCAGACTGAAAGTTGATATCGTAATTGGTCTTGATGTATTTTCTGTGTTGCCAGGCTGAGGCGAGGAGCTCATAACCATAGACAAATTCTCAGTAGATTACCTGCTCATTGAGAATGCCATCACTCAGGTCTGCTCTCCTCTAAATTACCCCGCCACTAAAGCTCTCTTAGCGAGACGCAGCTGGCCACCAGTACCACACATGCGTTATGCATGCTGCACCCACTGCACGCAAATATGCTCGGCTGAATATTAAAATATAATTGGCATTCATCCTAAGTAGCTTAAACCATTTCGATATTTTCTTTTTAAAATGATTTGGAGTCTCTGCAGTCATTATTTTCAAAGAGGCAATTCATAGTCTAATGAAAGGGAAGCAAACGCAAAGGTTTGTATGTTTATATGCTTTCTTGTGGTTTGTGTAAGCGTTCATTGGACAGTCTGAAATGAGAGGCTATTATCTAATGATGCAAAAATGTTAAAAACAAAGCGTGTGGCTTAAATACTGATGTAAATGCATGAGATTACAGGAACCTTAGTTTGAACTAAAACACCACAGTTAAAACGTCCTAAAATCTATGAGGAATGTTAACGTAGCTAAACAAAATATAAGCATCTACTGTATAAACTAAGAAGCCAATGCAAACAGGTCCATGATGGGAAATTGGTGAGTAGGGTGACCATATGTTTTATTTTCTAGATATAACTTGGCTGTGTTTTCTAAGTTGCCTAAAATGCCATGGCTTTGGCTTTTTTTTTTCATACTTGGTAAAGGTAAAGACTTGACCAATTGCATTCTGTAATAGAATTCTGGGTAGTAATTAAGCTCATGGAATCTAGATTAAGTAATCTAAAAGTAATCTGAATACACTGCCTAGTAATCTAGATTGTCACTGACTACACTTTTCTACAATACCAGTTGACATATTTTGGTGAAAACCCTTTCTAGAAGCCATATTTCACTTGGCATGAATAAAAAAGAAGCTGTGAGGGATAGACATATTTTCAAGAGATCTTTGTCCATTGATATATTTTCACACAGTAGACTCCATTGAATAAAAACGGCATTGATCCTTTTTTTTTTTTTTTGTAAATGAAACACGGCATCTACCCTGGTATATGGTTGCCATGGTACAGTTTCGTGAGGACTGTGTGTGGGCATTTTTTATCTCTGCTAAATAAAGCTTTATTCATCATTCTTTCACACACTCTTTATTTTTTGCACTAAGTGTCGAGGAATTAAAGTGCATCTGTTGGGGTCTTCTGGGAACCAGAAAAGCAGCGTTCCTGAGTGTTTCTGGGAGGCATCGCTCTCCCCTCACATACATTCTCACTTGAGATTGTAAAAATGTCAGCCTGCCAATCACGAGTATTTGAATTTTCTGTTGACAGGCGCAGGCACCTGGAGGATGTGAATATGATAAGTTGTCACCTCGTCACGGAGATTCTCCATTCGGCCCGGAGAGTGAGACAGTAATAATTTTACAGACCTTCACAGTTTCAAAATAACTTTTAATATTAGAGCGGGGAAAAAAGCTGTTGAATTATAAACGCCCACCGCTGCGGTTCTTCAACACCACCATCTGTCTTTTTGATGGAGATGAGTAGAGCGAGAGGTGCAGAGGTCAGCCCGTAACGTGGGGACAGCGAAAAAACCACAGCAGCTGCCGGAACGCAGAGACCGGAGAGTATTTTCATATGCACTTCTCATTGGGAAGCAAATCAAACCGTGTGGTCGATCTGAGGTGAAGGAAAGTCACTTAAATTCTTAACCACAACATGGGGCCTGACTGCATGTCACCTTTTTTTTTTTTGCACACTGCATGTGTGAGAAGGAATGGACGCCTCTGCAATTGCTCCAATTTGAGTGCTGGCCTTCATTTGTGTAGGAAATGCCTGGTGTAATGATGTAAGTACGCTTACACGAGAAGTATTTACAAAACGAGAACACCAAAATGCTCTCATTACCAGCGGGGACCTTTGGATCTCTTTAAAGCCACTTTCTGAGGTTCAGAGTCAATTACAGAATCACGGTGAAAGCAAACGGTTTTGGCAATGGCTGAAACAGAATAGTTCACCCAGAAATAAAAATTCTGTCAGCATTTACTCAACCTCATGTCATTCCAAACCAGTACAACTTTCTGGTTTTTCTATACTACTAACTATAAGCAGTGTTGGAGAAAGTAACTTTTAAAGGTAATGCATTACAATATAAGCTATACTTTAGGCAACTATAAAGGCCATTTTGCACCTAAAGAGAAATTTAATAAGCCTCAGGCTGAAGGAAATCTCTCAACAGGAGAGGTGTCAAGTACTTGCATTACTTATTTGAAAAAGTGAACTCCAATATTTTATTGTACATTTAAAAGTAATGGGATACTAGCAACTTTAGGAAAGTAATCTGATTACGTAACTCAAGCTACTTGTGATGAGTTACCTCTAATGCTGACTATAAGTAACTTTATGACTACATGTCAAATAACTCCCAGTAGATAATGATAAACTGTTACTGGCTAGGTTTAGGCTCAAATTACTCTAATAAAGATACTTTTTCTTTGCATGGAAAAAGAAAGAAAAAACATGTTTTCAACAATATTTTTCTTCATTTGTGTTCTGAGGAAGGCTTTGGAATGACATGAGGTTGCAGAGCCTGAATTTGCAGAGCATTCTCAAATCCATTGTTCATGAATGGTGCAAAACCCTTCCAGGAACTTTCCAGGATGACTTGAAGACAGCATCAGTCGGAGGAAGGAATGTTTAGTATTATCCATTAGCATATACCCTCTCCTCCTCTTTCTCTGCCAAAACCGACCTCTCAAAGCAAACAAAAGGCTCATTGAAATTTCCAAACCGTACGTATGGAGTCACTTCTCAAGCCAACTAATGTCAAGAGTTGAGCTTGCTTTGCTTTCTGCACCTGTGCCAAAAATTATGCAGCACCCAGCCAAGACCAACATGGCCACTTGGAGCGGCTAACCGCTAACTAACCCTCATAACTGGCCAGTGTTATATGCCGTCCAGGCGCTATAAAACACTCCACTGTGGCACAATGAGGGAGAGGCCGACGTGATGTAAGTGGAGTTGTGGAGTGGGATTCTGGGTGCGTTTGGTGCTGAATGAGTCTTTCGGCGGTGGAGACTGTGGCCAGTGTTTAAGGGAGGGAATTAAAGCTCCTCAGGGGACCGTATGTGTCTGCGAGCTGTTCGGCTCTACATCTATGAACCGTTATTCGATCTGCATTAAACTTCTATAAATGTTTTATTTGTCTATCACCAGGGTTGGAGGACAGTATGTGACAAAGTGTAAAATGTGGACATATCAAATTTTAAAAATCCAATCTCAAGACGCATTATGTATACACACAAACACGCAAAAGATACGTAAACTTTTGGTTTTGGAAAAGAAATAATACTTTTATTCAGCAAGGGTATATTAAATTGATTAAAAGTGACTGTAAATGCATTTGTTTAATTCAATAATCCTGGAAAAAAAATGTCCACATCAATATGATTCAGCACAGCTGTTCTCAACATTGAAAATAATAAGAAATGTTCCTTAAGACTTGTACTGGCCCCAAACATTTGGACAGCGATGTACAATTGATGCATATTTGAATGGGAGCTAAATACATTTGCTGTGCCTCTCCGCAATTGTTGTTTTTAACATTTCTTTTTCTTTAATAAGTCAGCTGGTTGTTTTTTTAGATATGGTAGTTGCACATTTCAATGCTCAAAAAGAGTTTAACCTCCAAATTTCAGACAAACTAAAAACGGAACCAAAAACTAACATTATGCTGCCAAGTGAAAGTGATACATTGCCAACACGTCTTGATCGGAATATTCAAGGGACTGAATACATCTATTATAAATAAACCAAAACAATGAGAGAAAGATGTTATGAATAACTGGCGGTTGATTTATACAAAAAAAAAATGTCAGTTGAATTCTGGGAAAAAAACAACACCAGAAGCCTCGCTATGAACCTGTTCAGACTGCAAATGAATAATTTAGTCCCTGATGATTAAAAAACAATTACAATATGCACAGCTATCAGGTTAAATCTTATTCAGATGCGAGCACTACTTGTATTTTCCACATTCGTTCTTTCTGTATTTTTTGTGTGTTGGGCCCCAGAGGTTTAACACAATTCATTATGTATGAGCATCAACTTACAGTACTTGACTGCCGATTAATAGAAAGTTTTCAGGATGAACATTTGCGGCACGTCATGCATACAATATAGGGCCTTCATGTTTGTGACTAATTATTGACATTCCGTATGAATATGCATGCACCATATTTAAATGTACGCATCTATTCTTAGTGATGAAGTGCAGATTATTCAGTAGTTCTTACTACTTTGTTAGTTTAACGAAGGTATACAACCATCTCTTTCACCTCTTTCTCATTTTTTCTGCAAGTATCCAACACCGGATAACTACATCCCTCATGCATAAACCAAAGCTGTTAATTCTCATTTATTTATATTCTTTGTACCATGTGCTTGATAGTACAAATACCCACCTAAACTCTCGACGCTGTACTGTAGATCTTTCCTCTACGTGTTCTGCAAGCGCTTCTCTTCCTTTGGTGGTTTGGGAGAGAGCAAGCTTTGTTCTCACCCAGAAACTGACACTTCATATAGTTTATGGTTTTTAATAGTGGCGGGCATAGCAGGAGTAGAGCCCAGAGTTGGTGCGAGTATGTTTAGCCATGGTAAAAGAATTTCCATTAGTTATTGGATTCAGGTTTTAAAAGGAAACCCCTGAAGTTTCCTCTACTTTAATATTTCACAGAAGAGAAATGGAAATGAATTATGTTTTCAAATGTTCTCGCAATCTGTTACGAGAGGAGATAAAGTGTATATTCTTTGCTGAAATATTGTAACATTTTTTACAAATGAATCATTAATATGGTGACTTTTAATGTTTCGTTAAGCTGTTAGAACAATCACACTATCGCAGACCAGCGGAGTCTGGTATTACAGTAGAAACAACAGTTCTGTTCTAAAACCTAGTGAATTGCTTTACACCCTATGTAGAAACCTAACTTCTTAGACTGCAATATTACAATAATAAATAAGAATAATATTTATAGCACCAGCATATGGAACAATTTTAAATGATTTGCTCAAGTTGAATAGAATAAAAAAATTATTATTATTACCATGTTATTAAATACTTGTAGTGCTGCCTTAAAATCTGCCCAGAACAAACTCTAAGTTCACCTCCGGGAACAGCCTTCACTTTGCGAGCATGTTTATGTTAAATAAATCAGTCATATTCTTCCACATACATCTGTCCTTGCACATCACTAACAAAAGACACTATGAAAGTCTTTCTGCAAATACCAAGTACACAAGCGCAAACAGACACAAACACACACACACTAAAACCCTCACACATGCACTCAATAACACACACTTCACACCTCCAACGAAAAAGTGTGTACTAGATCCATTTTCACCCTTTAAGCACTAAAGGTCACAAAATATCTACAGGGTCAATGACCTTCACTGTGTAAGACCATGTGTTTCCTTACAAGACCTTGTTTGAAGGACAACCGTCTACGAGGAGATTTCCTTACAGAAGCTTTGTAAATAATTTTGTCATATTCTGTTGTCTACAGAAGAAGAAATCTATGAAATTCTGCAAGTAAAGAAACATCACAATCCTATATGTTTACGCAACACTGATATCGAAGTATAAAATGTAAACGTATGCATTTTGGCCAATCAAGACAATGGAAACGCAAACCTTTGCAAACTGTTTTCAGAGAGAACATTTCTGAAAGCGAAACCACTAAAAATGCCAATTTGAAAATTTGGTGACATCATGTGTAGTCTATAGGTAGACATGTTTGAGTTTATTTGAAAAGATATCGCCAACTACTGGCCTGGCATGCATCAAGCAGCGTTTTAGTCATTTTGGCTGATCTGTGTGAATAGGAATCATTTTGACAACATCATTGTTTGCACCCAAGACTAAAAGGGTTTGTAGTATAGCACCTTAAAAGTAGACATTTCTGAGAAATAAGATTAGAGCAATCTCCTCTAGAGCTTCAAACGCAGATTTGCAAAGAGCTTACAAAAGCTTACAATCTCAATATGGACTCATACAGTTCTCATTAAATGTTCTCAATACCACAGGATCTGATTTATAGCTCTATATTCTCACTTTATGTCAACAATTGTCTCATTTGTTTCTAATTTTATTTCCCCTAAGGAGAAACATCTGAGACAAAGTCAAATGACACATAATTGAGAACTCTATTAAGTCTCCTGAGCTATGACAGAGCAATAAAACTGTCCTCTGGGATGCATTTTTGTGTGAGGTCTCTCACAACACACATCTAATTTTATGTTGTGTCCAGTTGGTGTCGTGTTGTCATTATAGCTAAAGCTCTTGAATTATACATGTCTCACACACTTCAGGAGGTGAATCTGGTATGTTTGTTCCATTAACTTCTACAAGCTCATGAATAAGTAACACGCCACTTAAGTGTCTTTCTTGTAAATTGGTTTATACAGCCCCACATACATGAGGCCCATTTCATTTTACTATCATTCCTCCGACAGACCAGCAGCATGACTGTACGGGTGGGTTTCAAACAACTTGTTTCCCTGCTGTTCATCACTACAGAAACTCGTGTCAATCTGGATTCACCAACAAAACATTTTACCTTGATGTGCACCTCCTGAAGGCAGCACAGTAATAGTGTTTTAAGTTTTAAGTTAGCTTACGTATTGCTTCCACTTTGTTGTATGGAGATAAACACAATCGATACAAACTACTTTTATTTTCTTATATTGCTCTAATCTAGAGGTGTGCAGAAAGCACAATTCATCAGATAAATGGAGAAATAAGATGACATCTCCTTCCATCTATGCATTGCTAGAGAGAGAAAAGAAATAGAATTTTGTATGCAAATATATGCAATAAATAAGACCAAGTCAATTCAAAATGCTAATATTGCAATGATGTAATCACTGTGCTTGCATTTTGAATGCTGGATGAATGCTTGTATTAATGCCAGTGGGAGATTTTAACATTTTAATCTCAAATGTACTGTAAGCATGTCAAAAATATTGTTTAGAGTATTAAAATTTCCTTCACACCAATAAAAACTGGTCGGTTAAGAACTGTTATCTAAAAGTTTCTGTGGCCTTGCAGTGAAATCCCCTTTTTAGAACCTTTATTTTTAATAGCATATAATGATTCTTTCAGGGATATAATATAACAGAAGCACATATATTTTCTTTCAGCTGTACCACTCCAACACAGAAGGCATGACAGCATTACAGGCATGCGACAGACCCATTCCTGTGCACCACAAACCGTGCTGTCCAAAATAGGCCGGTGTACCTGAGGGGGCTGCTCTTTGGCATGAATTAATTGTATGTTGACTGAATTAATGGGGTAGAAAAACATGCATATATCTGCTAATACACAAGAAGGACAGCGTGCGTGCATGCACACGGGTGCGAGCGTGTGTTCGCTGAAGCGTCGGTTCTGGAAAAGCCAGACGCAGGCAGGCTGCCTCTCTCGCACTAAGAGGTTTGGTGCTTGACCAATCAAGAGTGAGACCGAGCATTGTTAAGAACCTGCGGCTTGATGTAAGGACTCCGCCACGCTTTCCAGCTCAGGCAATGTGCAACCTGCGTGCAGCCCGTGCGCAATTTATGAATAAATTATTTGATGCGGGGTCCCCCAAGGGTGTGTAGCGCTCACCCCCTCCTAAACTTAAAGCAATTACCGCCAGGAGATTATTGCCACTCAGCTACAGGCCGCGGTTCGACTTCACTGACTGGCAGACGTCATTTTCTAACAGCCCGGGAGCCTCTAAGTCACTGTGACAGAACATTCATTGTTAGTGCGTAGTGTGAAAATTTCTACAGAGTCACGTCAATACGCGAGACCCAATCAGTCTCGGAAAATGTATTACTCTTCATAACAAAGTGTGTGATGTTTTATTTTTTTTATTTTTTTCTGAAGCTGACAACATTTCACCCCTTACGGGAGGCAAAGCGTCCCACCCCTCTTCTCCCCTCTGCGCCTCTCAATTTATTCTCTTTCTTCTGGCTCACAGGTGATTACGGGCGTGCTTTAACCCAGGGGGTTCAGGCCAGGAAAATGAGATGCTAATCGCGCTGTTTTCTGTTTTATGATGGATCATCCCTTGCCGCAGAATCTGTTTTGGTGAGGAGCGATGCTTGGGCCCATAAGATTTGTGCAACGCAAATGCTTCAATTTAAAGACACACAAATCATTCCTGACATCAAACTCTATGTCCAGCCAGTGATATATGGACATTAGAAGAGCAAAAACATGTTTTCAGGACCCTCGGAAACACTTACGCTGTTGCGCTGGCCACAATGCATCTGTAAAGGCATAATGAAAATCTGTCAATATGTCATTCCAGCTCTGTATTATTTTCTTTCTTCTGGGAAACACAAAAAGAATCGGAGTTGCTCTTTCATATGTAAAAAAGTAGATGGTGCTTCATGTTGTCAAGGACAAAAATGTACTTGCAACAGTGTTTCCCAAACGGTACACATTTTGCATGTCTTCCTTATCTGAAATACCTTATTTACTGTAGTTTTTAGAATCTCTAACAATCCGAGTTGAATGAGATGTGTTTGATAACGTGTGTTTGGTTATTACAGAAGCAGTGGACTGTATTATTAAGGTTTCTGAAGATAAACAAATGCTGATGTATAGAACACATTGCATTTAAAGTCGTTTGTTCTGTGGTAAATTACATTTGCACTTGAATATTTTAAATTATGTTGCAAATGGTCATGTGACACCCAAGAGCCATTAGTGTTTGGATGCCATTTATATATATTCAAACTATATGAATAAATTTACATAAACACCATAGTTCAAAGGTTTGGGGTCAGTAAGAGTACTCAATGTTTTTGAAAGAAGTATCTTATGTTTACCAATTAAGGCTGCATTTATTTAATAAAAAATACAGTAAAAATATTGTAATATTGTGAAATATGATTCCAATTTAAAATGGCATTTAAAAACAGGCCGGTAAGTAAAAGCGCCGTGTGCAAAAAAAATGAAACAATTTAGCATTTTAGTGTTATTCCAAATGGCTCAAAAAATCTCTTCATTGCATCTTTTATATTAAGAACCACAATAATCCACTCTTGCTAAGTGCTAACTAGGCTAAGAACGACTGCTGCTCGCTAGCATGACACTGTCTTCCTGGTGTCTGAATAAGTAAACAAAACAGATGTTCTCATCGTGTTCGGTAAATCTGCATGAAATCCAAAATTGCCACTTTGTACGGCAGCATCGTGCAATGTATACTGCACTTGTTGACCGACTTCATCGCCAGCCGCGCACTTTAGCTGTCAAGTCACATCAGAGCAGCGAAGAGCATCAGCCGTCAGCGTGATATCTGCGGCTCTGTCACTCCCGGCCATTTCCCCCCTCTGATTCCTGACCGTCTGTGTCTGCTTAATAAATAACCAGCCTCAGAAATGGCAGAGACACTCTGTGTTAACAGAGACCATCTCCAAGCATCCCCCCCCCCCCTTATCGTAACACTTAGAGATAACCAAGCAAGATTTGGCACAGCTGGAGAGAGGAAGACTCTTTCGATCCTGTTGGCTGACTTTCTATCATTCCCTCTTGCCATGGCTGACTGCCCTGTCCAGCCTGTTTGTGTCATTTTCTCTACCACCCCCTTCCTTCAAGCCTTCATTTTTGCAAACGCTCTTTCTTTCTCTCGCGAGCCGCTGACTGCACGTCCACACTGTCCGTACCCCCTCCAGTGCATATAAAAGTGTGTGTGCGGACCCTCACGCTTCGCATGGCAGTCGGGCGGTAGAGATGGACAGAGCGATAGCTGGACGAAGAGATGGATGGGTGGATGGACAGATAGTGAGAGAGGCGGATGCGTGTATCCCCTGTTGTGATGGTAGAAGCCTTCCCTCCACTCTAACACTCATTACTTACCTCGCCTCCCACAGGCCCACCGTGCGAGACGCCACCATGTTCCTCATACTAGTCATAATGTGTGTGCACCAGCGCTTCTATACACTAAGCACTATTAAAGTCTTCTTCGACAGGTACAACAGATGCCACTTTATTCAAATAGAAACCACAATATTCTTTGAATGTGACAATGATATCCTTCTGGATATATACAGTGGGTACGGAAAGTATTTAGACCACCTAAAATTTTTCACTCTTTGTTAAATTGCAGCCATTTGCTAAAATAATTTAAGTTAATTTTTTTCCACAGTAATGTACACACAGCACCCCATATTGACAGAATTGTTGACATTTTTGCAGATTAAAAAAAAAAGAAAAACTTAAATATCACGCTGTGACACTCATATATTTAACTCAGGTGCTGTCTATTTCTTCTGATCATCCTTGAGATGGTTCTACACCTTTATTTGAGTCCAGCTGTGTTTGATTATACTGATTGGGCTTGATTAGGAAAGATACACACCAGTCTATATAAGACCTTACAGCTCACAATGCATGTCAGAGCAAGTGAGAATCATGAGGTCAAAGGAACTGCTTGAGCAGTTCAGAGACAGAATTGTGGCAAGGCACAGATCTGGCCTTGGTTACGAAAAAATTTTTTTTTTTTTTAAAGTTCATAAGAGCACAGTAGCCTCCATAATCCTTAAATGGAAGACGTTTGGGACAACCAGAACCCTTCCTAGAGCTGGCCGCCCGGCCAAACTGAGCTATTGGAGGAGTAGAGCCTTGCTGAGAGCCCAAAGATCACTTTGGCTGAGCTCCAGTCGGGAGATGGGAGAAAGTTGTAGAAAGTCAACCATCACTGCAGTCCTCCACCAGTCGAGGCTTTTTGGCAGAGTGGCTCAACGGAAGCCTCTCCTCAGTGCAAGACACATGAAAACCTGTATGGAGTTTGCTAAAAAACACCTGAAGGACTCCAAGATGGTGAGAAATAAGACTCTTTGGTCTGATGAGACCAAGATAGAACTTTTTGTCTATTTTAAGCGGTATGTGTGGAGAAAACCAGGCACTGCTCATCACCTGTCAAATACAGTCCCAACAGTGAAGCATGGTGGTGGCAGCATGATGCTGTGGGGTGTTTTTCAGCTGCAGGGACAGGGCGACTGGCTGCAATCGAGGGAAAGATGAATGCGGCCAAGTACAGGGATATCCTGGACCAAAGCCTTCTCCAGAGTGCTCAGGACCTCAGACTGTGCCTGAAGGTTTACCTTCCAACAAGACAATGACCCTAAGCACACAGCTAAAATAACGAAGGAGTGGCTTCACAACAACT
>JAUMHQ010000069.1:17097450-17109997 GCA_032361165.1 Enteromius paludinosus
AGACAATGACCCTAAGCACACAGCTAAAATAACGAAGGAGTGGCTTCACAACAACTCTGTGATTGTTCTTGAATGGCAGAATGGGTTCTTGAATGGGTTCTTCAATTGAGCGTCTCTGGAAAAACCTAAAAATGACTGTCCACCAATGCTTACCATCCAACCTGACAGAACTGTAGAGGATTTGCAAGGAGGAATTGCAGAGGATCCTCAAATCCAGTTGTGGAAAACTTTCCTAAAAAGACTCATGGCTGTATTCGATCAAAAGGGTGCTTCTACTAAATACTGAGCATGGACCATGTGATATTTCAATTTTTCTTTTATGTCAACAATTCTGTGTTTTTCTGTCAATATGGGATGCTGTGTGTGCATTAATGAGGAAAAAAATCTAATTATTTTAGCAAATTGCTGCAAAATTTAAGGGGGTCTGAATACTTTCTGTACCCACTATATATCAATATATTTATGCACATCTTGCCAGTAAAGCCGGTTCTTTGAATAGTGGTAAATCTCCATCTCCTGTTTTCAAATGGAGCCGCAGTTAATACACAGAGCCGTAGATCAATGAAAAGCTACACAATACAAATAGCGCTTAGTTTCACGTGTGATTCATTTGCGATACCCGATATTGCAGATATTGATCTGCATTCCTACAGTACATGTCTTTAGCGTTATCGATGTGGACGTCTCTATTATAATAGAATTTGAACTGTTATTAAAACTTTATAGTTAATAGTAATTATCGTCCTTGGATAAATAAAATGAAAATGTATTACTTGGTTACATCAACAGAGAAGAAAGCAAAGCAAGTGATTAGATTACAAGAGTTTTCCAAAAAAATATATAATAATATATATAACAATATAATAATAATATATTTGGATATAATAATCGACCAATAGTTTTGGCATTACAGCACAAACAATTAGCGTAGCTTTAAAAATCATTAATTTCCATCGAACCTCCATGCCACTTCTCATTCTCATTTTCTGTAGCTGTAGAAAAACATTTCTGTAGTTTAAATAATAAAGCACCATGGTTCCAACACCAAGGTCATTGGTTTGATTGCCAGAGAATGTATTAACTGCTGAAAGTCAACCATGAAGTCAATTTAAGTTGCTTTGGATAAAAACAATTGCCAAATGCATTAATGTAGTTTTTTACCTCAGGTCATTACAGCTTGGACAATATTTCCAACTTTAAACATGAAACATATCTAAAAAGATCATGTAGGATCAATTGTGATTTTATGCTGTTTCAGACTTTGTGTTTTTTTAGCATCTACATTTAATTCCACTGTAAGGTAATGCAATGCAATACATACAGACTTTGACTTAGCCTAAAAATGCAACAATATTGGATACTCATCAAAAAATATGCATGAATGCTGTTTTGATTTTAAAAACATGAACAAAGCAACTATTAAACACAGAAATCAACTCACTAAGCTATTTGCTGATGCCCCAATTAAATGATGCCACTAGAGTATAGGACAGTCATCAGAATGACTGCGTCTGTGTGGAACCTGGAGTTGCTGGTGTTTTTTTTTTTTTTTTTTCTCATGTTGAGTTGTAGAACTCCCACAGACTCCAACTGAGCTCAGAGATTCACATAACAAGGTAATGCCTTAAAAACTGCTGATGCCGAACATAAAACAGGACATGGAGAATGTGAAAATAAATCCACACAATGAGATCCTCGCACACACATGCACACGGGGCACGGTCAGAGAAAAGTGTTTTTTAAGCTTTGTTATTATTTGGCCGTCTCTCACTGAATTATAACCTTGAAATGTCCCCAGTTGCAGAAACGAGGATGTTTTAATGGCAAGCAGGACCTTTGAAGTAATGAATGATTTTATCAATAGAAATGATTAAAGAAGAAATAATGGAGATCTGTTTCAAATGTGAAAACTGTGACGTCGCAAAGGAGTTTTGTTAATGCAAACTCATGGCAGCAATGAAAATGATGATTTAACAAAGGTCTGTCACCGCCCTCCGATTTAACATGCAATGCAAAAAACTCAAACACAAGTCATTTGTCAAAACCATTTTGACAGATGCTATTCTCTGGGTACTAAGGAAAGATAAAAGACAGGACATTTTTTAAAATAATAAACTGACAGCATTTTTTAATAAATAAATATATTTAATACATGCATATATATACACATATACACACACACACACACATTTTATCTTTTTAAAATATGTTACTTCAATATATGCTAAATATTTGAAAATAATTTTCAAACATTTATGCCTGTGCAGTCTTGAAACAAATAAACTAGATGTGCAGTCCAGCTTGTCAAATAATAAACCACAAGCACAAAAATATTGTTTAAGCTTGTCGTTCCTGTGAGTTTTTATATGATTCAGGAAAAAAGAGCCATGCAGTACCTGATTCCAGCTTAATGCACAAAAACCACTTGCACACAAGTGACAGACCACATTACCCCCATCACTTCCATTAGCTTTGATTTCTGGATGTCTGTCGAGAGCAGTTACACGTTTCCTCAAGCGAGCGCCTCAGCAAGAGTGAGTGTGTGAGGGAGAGATAGAGACAGAAAAAAAGAGTCACTAAAAATGCAGGGAATCAGATAGGTCAGTGATTCTGAGTGCCATGTCAAGCCGTTTACTTTGGGGAATTTAATAATGGCTGTTTGGCCTCTATGGCTATTTGTTCTGCTATTACGAGCCACTGAAATGCTTATGAATCCAGAAAATGTGAGGTAAGAGAGTACTCTACATTTCCTACTGCTTAACCAGAGACTTAAATATGCATGAAGCTCCGAGGGGAATTCATACGGATAGGCCACACGCAAACACACACACATACACACACACACACACACACACAACATCTACAAATATAAACACTGCACACACACACACACATAAACATACTCTAGGGCTGGGTGCGTGTTATGACTGTATAGAAGTTGACATTTTGCTATACTGTTAATGAGCAACGTCACAACTTTCCACACAGATATAAAATTCAATAGTGTGCTTCACAGTAGTTTATAGGCTATTTTATAATGTGGATCTTCAAGCAGAATTTTCATTATACTGAATTATCTGTACTGATTCAAAACGTTTGGTGTTAACTAAAAGCTGATTAAATTATTAAGATTCTTTTGGTTTGCATCCATCAAGTTCAATGCAATACAAAGGGAAAATAATCAAATGAGGATTTAATGTGGTGTATTATGCCCCACAATTGTGGATATTTAAAATATTATATATTATATTACATAATATGCGACCCTGGACAACAAAACCAGTCATAATTAACACGTATATTTCTCAAAATATGTTTTTTTCAGATTCCAGATGTTCTCAGCCAAATATTGTTACATCCTAACAAACCATACATCAGTGGAAAGAGATGATGTATAAATGTCAATTTGACTAAATTTATCCTTATGGCTGGTTTTGTGGTCCAGGGTCATACTGTATATGTAATTTTTTTCTCATAAAAATGACCATATGCACAGACTCATGTGTGCTCATGCATAGAATCAAAACCATATTGTCTTTCTGGAACACAAACACACACATCAAGGCATTTAAAACACACATTTTCTATTTCAGGGTGCTGGAACACGGCTACCGCGCAGTCAGGAGGAGACAATAAAACAGCTTCAACCCAAAGCTGAAAGCTCCATGAGTCTTTAAAGTTTTGGAGAAAGTGTCACACCTCTGGTCCAGGGGGACGGCGAGCATGAAACACTGAGAACGCGGCAGATGCAACACCTCCCAAGCTGAAGGGTTTCAACAAAAACAGCAGGTAGAGTGCTGTCGACTGGCAGCAAGTGAAAATTCCCTCCCTGTTTCCTCTGAGAGAGCTACACGCCGCAATTACCCCCTCAGAGAAACAGTAAGAGAGCTAGAAAGCCAGACACGGCAGGCGAGCACCAGAGACTTTATATTTCTCTAATCTTTCTTGCTCTTGTAATGCTCTTTACAGTAATAGCTTGTTTAGTACATCTATTGATAGATGAAACACTACAAACTCTGCATAGTCATCATAAATAACAACACAGCATCGAGAGAGAACGAGAGAATGGGTTCTCCTCCTGGTCTCTGCAGGTCTGTTCTCTGCATACGAGCACGCTGGATGCTCGCGCTTGCCCTCAGGAGCCGGCTGGTTTTTATGTACGATTCTTAGAGCATTCGACATGGGAATTTTTGGAGTAAACCTATTTCAGGCCGAGCCGACATTATCAGTTACAGGATTTTTTCCCCCTGATTTTCCACTCAATGGACTGTGCTTTCTACTCAATGAATCAAGGCGGAGAAAACTGAAAGAGAGAAAGAGCAAGAAAGAGGAAGTAGCTGTTGTTTATTACATACACAACAAGATCTTCAGGAAAGACTGCTTAGTTTAAAGAATCCTCTTATCATATCCCCCCAAAAAGTAGTAGGATACTTAAGCCACACATAAATAAGTATGCATGTCAATGCATAAAAAAAAAGTAATGTTATAACATTTTTATTTAAATAAAATCAATCAGTTTAGATGTTACCACATAAAGCATGCACTATAGATTATTTACAATACAGTATGTTACTATTATATCAATGCCAATGTATAACAATGTCATTACTTTAATGAACTTTAATGCACGCTTTAAGTTTTCTAAACACTTTGTGCATTAATACCGAGGTAAGCATAGAAACTATAGGAATTAGAGCAACGTTACAATTTAATTCATTTCAGTAAAAGAGTTCAAACTGTATGTTTCAATGCACCAGTTCAAAAACGCTTCCGGTGATCGATCCAGTGATGATTGGTTGTTGGTTTATTTTCACTAAAACTGTGAAATGAGCACATACATTTCCACATGGCATTTATTTAATAGTCATATGTTTCAGGTGAATGTGAGAAATAGTGAAAAAAAACATGCTTTTTAATACAAATACTAGATTTTTGCAGTATTTTACTGTTTGCTTTAAAACATTTAGTGGGATTTTGTTATTTTTTACAAAATTAGTAAGCAGCAGATAAAATTGCATTTAAAAAAGACTTCGAAATCGATGCCATACACTCAGCAAAATCAACCAAAATGAATAAATGGAGTTCTTTGTTAGTTTGTTTGTAGACACTATTTGCTATACAATTCAGGCTATTTTCAGGGCCACTGTACATGCAAACCCAGAAGAAAAGCCCTGCATTACTGACTCTAACTACGTTAGAATTAATACTCTGTAAATAATTTAACACGTGTTTCTGTTCGCCAGGGCTTTGGGGATATCGAACACGCTTAAATCAGGCCTTTGTTTCTGCTTTTTGTTTTAGTGAGAGGTGACACATTGTTACAGTGGGTGACAATCCATCTCTTTCTCCATCTCTCGCTCTCTTTGTGTCCTCCAGCACAGAATTAAAAGCTCTAATTCACAGTGACACCAAAGGTAGATCAGGTCTAATCTGGTGCTTTATAACCTAACAACCCTCAAAACTTTATAAATTTTGCATTAGAGGATGTTCAACCCTGTCCATTTCAATCTCACTCACTCTCTTTCTCTTTCCGAGCCGGATGGCATTGTTGTTGTTAAGTGCTGTTTCGGTGACAGCCGGCACACATCAGTCAGAAATGACTAGCGAGCTGGATCCAAGGGCCTGGATGGTGATCAGGTCACAGCAGAGGGACCTGTTCTCCCGTCCCCTGAGATGACCTGGCCGCTGACTCCAACAGATAACAGCCAAGTTCAGTCACTTGAAGTAATCCTTTAGTGACTAAAATGACTGGAATGACAAAATAGGAGAACGTGATTTACACTTTCCGACATCAATAAAAGCGGATATATCGAGGGTGTTCTGCCGAAAGGACAGAAGTGGAAAAAGGGTTGGAAAGTGCCGCACTGTTGAAGGAGAGACAGAAGAACACCGGATGGAAAGGCAGAGAGCGTGAAAACTGCACTTTTCATTGTGTGCGGAGGAGCAGAATCTTTCTGCCTCTCTAACAGGATTTGGTCACCTGATCTGTTAATTAATTTAACATTTCCTGAAGCAACCAGGTACCCATAATGGAGCTACTGTTTAAACTGTTGTCTATGCTACCGTACATGTAATATCCATATCGAATTTAGGCATGCAGTGGGATATGCTGTCCACAAAAAGCAAAACAGCATATTTTTTGCTTTATTAATAATTGAAAGAATGGACAAAAACAATCTTTCAAATGACTACTTAAAATGAACTATCGAAAGAAAAGGTACATCAACAAAATATGCACGTTCACATTTAATATTTTTATAATCTACTGTAAGATTCAAAATAATTCATTTAGATTAATTATTTAATTTAGGTTTATAACAGAAGATATATTAATACATTCATATAAATGAAAAAAGGTGATTAAAATAGTGACTAATACTGTATATGTAAAAAAAAAAAAAAAAAGTTAAATTTATAAATATATGTCTCTAAATTGCAATACACAAACCTTTATTTAGTGGCTGTTGATATGTTAATTTTGCAGATATTCAGTGTCTAAATGTAGCCTAAATAAACATATTTGTGCTAAAACTACACATTTAGAAATCATATAAATGGAACTTTATTTTAGTCATGTTCCACACGTACGCATGCATTTGTTATAGTACACTGTAAAAAAAAAAATCTGTAAAATATCAGTGAAAAACCAGCAGCTGTGGTTGCCAGTATAAAACCGTGAAAAATACTGTAACAATATTTTTTGTTTCACTTTACTATGTAATATTTACAGTTAAACACTTGATATAATGTTAATATATCAACCTATTAAAGTAGTGAAATCTATTTTGCACCATTGTAATACACTGATTACTACCAATTGCGGGTGGTAATAAGCAAGTCACATGATAAACCAAAGCCAATCATAAGAAACTTTTCAATAGTAACATATACAGAAGGTGCTCAGTGTCATTCAAACAAACACTAAACACCATCACGGTAAGAATTGTTAAACTGAAATGTGCAATAAACATTAATTTAACAACATTACATGTAACATACAACCCTAATAAACATAAATTAAAAAAAAAAAAAAAAAAACTAAGAAGAAACAGAGTTATTTCAAATAAAAAACATTGAATTCAAACAAAATGTAAAATGCAATTCTGGGAATTCTGGAATTTTCAGTTATTTTACCGTTCACAGTCAATTTGTACAGTGTAATTACAGTAATTGTATGTAATAGTATGCATTGTTATAGTAATTACAATAATTAGGTACTCAGTTTGCCCCCATACCCTTAACCTAGCCCTAACCCATGTAGTTACCCTATATTATATAGTAATTTCTTAGTTAAGTAGACTGTAATTGCAGGTAAGTGCACAAACTGTGAAAGAAAGGTTATAAAGCATCCATACATTTTCAAAGTTTCCCAGATCTAAGTGTAACTCTGTTAGTGACGTGCGGGTGTATGCATGCACCATATGATGAACGTGCAAACAGTAGGTGTCTGCCAATGTCATGACTCACCATGAAACACATCACATTCCCATGCATTCAGAACAATTATGAAACGGTGAGTGATTCTGAGACAATGACACTATGTGCATGAAACATCTGCACCAGGTGTGACACAATCGAATCACAACAAACAGGAAACAGACGGATGCAGTCATCTATATAGCGGAGGTTGGGGTTAGTTGTCACACATTTCACTGGAGTGAATATTTCTCAGGGTGGGTTTAATTTTGAAGGTCAATATTTCTATATTCTTCCTTACTACTCCGAAAAAGGGAAACGGTTCATTTAATGCAATTTTGAAAGAGATATTACATTGTGTAGGCTTGCTTTTCTGTGTGACAACTAGCCCCAGTCTCTCTTAACGTTATGAAAGAGAACTTATTTTATTTCTCTCTTCGTTTTATTTACTTATTAATCATTGCCTGAAGAATGAGGTTAAACACACGCGCTGGCAATAAAACCTCATACGGCGGTAGAAGAAAATGTTGTTTATCCCGGGAATGAATGAATTTTCATAATGTTTCGAATGACACTTATCACTTGCATTGCGAGAATCTGATGCAACAATTTAACTGAAAGCCTGAAATTACTTTCACCATAAAAGACTGAAACACACAGTCCTTAAATTGAATTATAGGTTCATTTCGAAAGGCCTCCCTGGAGTATCAGACAGTGGCGAAAATTACTAGCCATAATTTGAAAATATTTAGACGCTTTAAATGAATTGTTTTTTATGCATGACTTTACCGGCAGCGAAAGAAAAAATGTACTTCCTTACACAGTATGTTCATTTAAGGGAAAATATTGAGGTCAAAATCTCTGCAGACTGCAGTTTGCAGAGCAAGATGAAACAGCGGTCCCCTGACGATAAAAGGTGGAAACTATGATAAATAAAATATTATGGAGATGGCTCTCTAATATTGCATTGTCACAATCAATTTCCTATTACCCTTCTCAATTTTGATATGGAGTGTATTATTCGCTGCTGAAATTCACTTTATAAAGCCAGAGACTCCAGTTTACATATAAACTGCTCCTGTTCCTTCTCTGGGCCCCGCGAATGAAAAGCCCATGGCTATGAGGAATGAATTGAGCATTTGAGATGCAATTAGGTTAGCATGTATACGGCGAAGCGCAATCCTTTCTCGCTGCCGCTCTTTCTGCCATCGCAGCGCTTGTCACAGGAAGTGAACTACAGCCGGAACCAAATTGAATCAAATCAGCTAGCGGCCCCCCGATTAAACGAGCCAAAGCCAACAAAATGATTGTCATACTTTTCCAGAGCGGCGCGCGGATCTAAAAAGAGATCATTTTTAATAACGGCAAATCGCGGGGTGTGTATTAGTATGTTAAACAGCGAAACGTGTTGGCATTGAGATGAACTGTTTCCACTTACAAGACGTGACACGCTGTAAACTCTTAGCGGGTTTCTCTCACACTCTTCCCTTCCTGAATGACATCATTAGCGTGAGGAGAGAGACCCTGTTAGGACGGACCGCTGACAGGAAGTGTGCGCACACCGATGTGACGGCAGTTAATTACTCTGTTGGCACCTCTTTCTCGGAGCGAAAAATGAGGGAAATGGGGGTCACGTTTTTCACAAACCGAGAAGAGCGGTGTTTAATGACGTGACACCTGGTTTAATGTAGTATGCAAGAAGGTGACAGAGAGAAAGACAGAGAGAGAGTCAGAGGTAAAGAGAGAGGCTGCCGATGGTTTCGTGCAAATGAAGTAGCGGGAAAAGGCTGGAAAAGAGGGTGTCGTGGAAAAACTGGGAAGTATTGAAGGTGCGAAAGAGATATGAGGATACGCACCGCACACACACTCGGTCCTTTGGTTTGCTAAAATACAAATGAAGTGACAAGGATCAGACGGGTCAGATCCACGGCGTGAAAAAAGCTCAATCTACATCTGATAATAGTAAGGTGACAATAAAGAACAGAACAGAATTGGAAAGTACAGCTCTGAGACTTGAATAGAATATGTAAAAATAGAAACAGATGAGCAGTTGGACGCATAACCTGCCCATAAACCATTATTGATCATATTTTAACTTTCACTACTAGTGCATGTAGCCTGAAATATTTGCATGCAAGATAAATATTAAATATTAATCAAAATGCATTTGAGATTAAATATATCATGTCACACTGCAGGATGTAAAGTACAAGCAATATGGATCCTATTAGGTGCAGATAATTTTTAATTGGGCAATATTTACTATTTATGCCTTAACTATAATTTAATGTTCAATCCGCACACTAAATCACTAAAATATATGGAAGTTTTTATATCACTCTGAAACAACTTGGAACATTTCCTGAAGCATTTTCATTAACTATATATGTTCAGACGAGTATTTTATTTTTTCTCCATCTGTCCGTACAAGCTGCCTTATCAGCGCCGTAAATCTAACATATACGTATCCTTTACCCACAATTCCCCCTCGCCGTGGGTCATTTGACTTCGGGGCTGGAAAAGAAAACGAAATGTGAGTCATTGCGGAAAAAAAAATAAAATAAATAAAAAAAATGAAACAAAGAGCAGGGCAGTTCATATTTTGTGACAGGCCCTTTCCACATGAAGTGCTGGGGTTGTGTGGAGGAATTATGACAGTCTGGTTTTCACAGCTCCACCGAAGCCCACAGAGTCCTGCCAAGTGCTAAGAGCTGCCAGCAACGGTGACCTTTTAATACGACACAAAGACCACGGCACACAGGGTCAGCTTTCCACGGACAAGGTAAAGGACGGAGAAAGGAAGAGAGCGAGGCCTTTACCGGGCTCTTTTAATGTGCAGTCATCCACAAACTCATAAAAAGGCCTTTTTTTTATGCTAAAGGAAATAATAGTAGGAAATGACTTTTGAAATGTCATGTTGAACTAGGATTTGTGTTTAAAATGGTGGCTGGCCAGCGACTCGATCAGTTGGTAGCGAATGTAGTCAGTTAACTTCCTCTTCAAGAGGAAACTAGATATATCTGAACTCATTCAGGGATTTAGGGAGCTGAAACTGTGCGTGCGTGTGTCGACTGCATGTGTAAGAAACAGCTAGTAGGGGGTTGTCACAATTCTTCTACTTGTGCCTGCTTGTGTAACCACTCGCTGTGACCAACCTCGTTCTTGCTCTTTCTGTCTGTCTCCCTCTGTATCCCATTAGAATGCTGTCATATACTCGTTTCACAAAGGATGCCAAAATCCACCATGCGAAAGCCAAGTGGCCAGGCCTGACTCAATACTGCTAAAACATCAGCCTTAATCAGGCCTCCGGAAAAACGAAAGGAAAAAGTGCAGACCTAACACTTTCACACATATATTAACTATCGAAACGGGGAATTCCTATTGAATTGCATTGTCAGTAGAACTTCACATTCCTCCACAAATTTGATTTATCCATTTATAAAACAAACACAGAGTAAGGCAACAGCAATCGAATTAAATGGGGGAGTTCAAACGAAAACACTTAAAGGAACTCTTCCACTAAGAACACAAATGATGTGAGAAGCGCCTAATCATAAACGTTATATATCAAATAACGTTTGCCTATATGCAAAGGATTTTTGTGACAAACATATATAAGAATATTTTTTTATAACCATATGTCTTGCAACTGCAGTTTCAAAAGTTAATTAACATCAATTAACAAATAAATACTAATATAATAAAATAGCTGCCCAAAAAAAGTGCCTTTGGCCCTTTAAGAAGTGTATAGATTCATGATTTAGTTGATGCTGTTTATTTGCCACTTTCTTTGCTAAAATGCATGAACAGAAATATTCACACGAAACCTGCACAGCAAAACCTGAAGCAAACACACACTGAATGCTTAGATGTGTTCTACATCATTGTGTTTTTCTGTGGTCTGTGTTTCACTGAAACACATTGTATGGTTTCTATGATTTTCCAGTTTGTATCATCTGTTGTAAAGGTGTTGAGAATGTAAAATGAATGTGGGATGTTGGACACACAGTTACGTCAGAGGAGAGCAGGTGGCTTCCTTGCATCTATTTAGCATAAGCACCCGACTAGCATACACACACACACGTGATTCTCTGTCAGCACGGGCCCCTGAGGCAGGTGTGGCCCCACATGCAGGCGGCTTCAAAAAATGGCCCCAAAATCAAATGCTGCTGCTTCACGTCCCCGTTCAACCCGACCAGATCGGCTGTCACTCCTGACATCGCTTGTCAGAAGTTCTCCTTCACTGCTCATGGACAACATGGGGGTCAAAAGAGCAAGTACAACGGGCCAAACCATCCCTTTTTTTTCCTTCTCCTCTCAGCAGACACTGAACTCAGAAATGACAGGAGAGGCTGGGTTAAAACTAGCTGCCAGAAAAACAAACGCTGCAGAACGAGTGAAGGGAAGGAGAAAAGTAACTCGCTTTCATTCTGTCTCATTTCTTTGGCGAGGGATGTCAGGAACACTGGGATTGTGCTCTGACAGCCAGGGAAGCAAAAGGCCAAAAGTGTCCCTAACACCACACCAGGGTGTGAACGAATGCTTAACTTTGGCTTTGTGAGCCAGAGTTACATGTATCTTGAATATATTAAAACAGTCGTTCTTGACGGGGCTTTGCTTCAGGAGATTTTACACTGGACATCAAGTTCATGCGACTAAAACGCTGCACCTGAATTGTTTATTGTGTGAAATTGAATTTCAATGGTTTCATGCTCTCAGCAGCCATTGACTCAGCGCACAAAACCCATTGTGATCGGCACAAACCATGTTTATGCTCATTGAATTCTGGTTTCTTTTTACCTTGCTTGGATTTGTTAATGTTTTTTTTTTTTTTCTTGAGAACGTGTCCACATCTGTCCGTGCTGTTATCTCTCTGATTTGTCTAATTTGTTTTTACCAAGTGTCAGACTGAAATACAGTAGAGTTTGATTGGATGCACAACCTTTGACAAATAAAAAGTATGTGACAAGCAGATTAATTAGCTGAAAACCACAATATATATATAAAACAAAAACAACAACAACTTTAAAATGTATTTAAATTAGTGCTGTCAGAAGATTAATCGCGATTAATCGCATCCCAAATAAAAGTTTTTCTTTGCATAATATGTTTGTATGTGCTGTGTATATTT
>JAUMHQ010000069.1:17130516-17145898 GCA_032361165.1 Enteromius paludinosus
ATTTCATTTATTTTGTAATTTTTTTTGACAGATGTGTTTATAGTTAATGTAGTTAATGAAGTTTCGATGTAATTTTTCCCCATGATGCAAAGCTGAATTTCAGCATCCTTACCATAGTCTTAAGTGTCACATGATCCTTCAGAAAGCATTCTGATATGCTGATTCGCTGCGCAAGAAATATTTGAAGATTTTTTTTTTTGCAACAACAGATCATTTTTATTGTGCTAGTTAGCTGTATTTGTAGCTATTTTGTAACCTAATCAGAACCCAACTGCAGTATTAAATTGAAAACAGCTTATTTTTAATTTCTTATCTTAAAACTGACATCGATTTCACATCAAAAAGCAATGATTATGGCATGAAATGCTGAAAAAAAGCATCAATGAGATCTCCGTTATAATGATTATACTATAACTGAGTAAGTGGTGTTTTAAGGCATGAACAAAAATACATGCGAGATATGAAATTTAAAAACTTAAAATGCTTAAAAAAGTAACATACAGTATTTACTATTTCTGCCACCAAACTGAATTTATATCTATGTTAGCCTTTTAGCCAGGCCAGACAATAGATTGTCAATGGAGTGAGCTGAAAGGTGAATTGCTTCTGCGAGTGGAGCAGAAATTACACACTTAACCTTTACTTTATTATCTTTAACTAACTGGGGTTTCACCCTTTAAAAAAGAAAAACAAAATTAAAACGGCTACGAGATGCCAGTATATTTGAAATTATTGGGGGAAAAAGAGTGTAAACCCTTACAGAGTGGTGTGAAAATGGGTTAATGTTGCTGCTGCGTTTAATTGTTTTAGATTCTCCATCAATTTTGAGAGGCTGCACAGGGGAGTTGGCCCTGTGAAAAAAAAATTGTCGGTCTGAAGCGTTTTAAATTATCCAAAAATGAATGGAGGTATTCAATCTACTCTCAGATGTTAAAATTAGGTTTGCGACACTCACCGCGCGTGCCATCAAATTTCTCATTTTGAGCTCAAGTCTGTGTTCCTCAGAGCTCGTATTTGCACAGATGGAACTTTGCCGAGCCGCAGTTCTTCTGGGATCTGAGAATTTTCACAGTTTGATGAGAAATGTTCCACTCCATCACATCTATAGATTATTTTCTGCCTGTAAATTTCTGACTTTTATTAATCAAATCATTGCTGCACCCCTCCCCGACCCCCCACCAGCTGAGCGGCGGAGGTGTGCTGGAGTGTCCTGGTTTGAATTGGGTGTTGTGCTCACAGCATCTTCACCCTCGGGAGAGAGGTGAGAGCTTTAAAGAGCTGGCCACTGTTTCTGCCATGATCTTTCTCTCTGAAGATATCCAACGGGATCAAGTATGCTTCTGCGACAATAGCAATGACTGCATCTAAAACCTAAACTCTTTTACGTAAGTCAGTTAATGTTTACAAAATACATTTTGTTGCATATTTTGACTGTAATGAATGAAATATGGTTATATGCACATTATGTTTCAGATGTTTTCAGTGCTGGGTAGGGTAGGGATTCCAAATTGCATGACAAAAATTGTAGTTAGCAAAGTAATCCATTACATTACACGTTTTAGGTAATATAGTCAGATTCATTTTATCACAATGATTTAAATAAGATAATCGTGTCCTTTATTTGACCCTGGAGCACAAAAGCGGTCATAAGTAGCACAGGTATATTTATAGCAATAGTCAACAATACATTGTATCAAAATAAAAAAAAAAATTTTGTGCTAAAAATCCTTAGGATATTAATTAAAGATCATGCTCCATAAAGATACTTCTTTAAACCGCATAAACACAAAATATTGTTATTTTTAGCAACATTTTTTGGTCAGTAATATGCATTGCTAAGAACTTAATTTGGACAGTTTTAAAGGTAATTTTCTATATATATACTTTTTTTTTTTTGCATCATCAGATTCTATTATTTTTCAATTTGCATATCAACCAAGTATTGTCCTATCCTTAGAAACAAACCATGCATCAAATCTTATTTATCCAGCTTTTATAGGAAATATAAATCACAATTTTAATAACCCCTATGACTGTTTTTGTGGTCCAGGGTCACATATATATACAAAAACATAAAGAAAGCACATTCTTATCGTAGTCAACAACATGTATTGCATTAAACGTTACAATTATGAATCATTTATTGCTATTTTGAATAATATGTACTCAATAGAAAGTACAGTTA
This sequence comes from Enteromius paludinosus, assembly GCA_032361165.1. NCBI lineage: Eukaryota > Metazoa > Chordata > Actinopteri > Cypriniformes > Cyprinidae > Enteromius > Enteromius paludinosus. The sequence goes on from JAUMHQ010000069.1 coordinate 17,132,702, forward strand.
CTGTAGTCTGGAGAAGGCATTTTAAAATAGGCTTAATCTTATTACAAGTAATCCAGATTTAACGTAATCAGTTACTAACAACGACGATCAATCTGATATCAAACTACTAGCTCATTTCAATCAGAGGTACTGTACAATATGTTTTCAATGCCATGGTTGAAGTAAACACTCAAGAATGAATTTTCGCTACCAAAAGATGTTGGAAGAATTTCCGACACAGTCAAATTGCTGACTTAAGTGGTTATTTCGCTGAATTCGCTCAATCTAGCCAAATCCTTAGTGTATGAAATTGGGAACACATTCCAAACCAACACTGCTTTTAATTCCTTTCTTTGTATGCGGCTCAAGTGCAGGAAAGAGACACAAACACAGAGGGAGGGAGGAGGAAGTGCGTATTGGTCCTGCTTATGTGCTAACTGAAGTCCCACTTGGGATGGGATTATTTTCAATACGTCATTCAGAGAGAATGCATGAACTGTTTTCTTCGCGCTGAATGCTGTCCTCAGGGTGTAAATCTTAAGGGAGTAGGATTCAGTTCTTAACAACTACAATAATTTAGTTTCTTTGATGACCAAAATAGATGTTGAAAATAATCTGACTACACACATTTTGGGCTCAGGAGACTTACACAAAGTAAAATTTAAGTAAACTTTTCTCTTCAATATAAATATTCCCGAGAAGTAATAATATTTATCTGGTGAGCCTATGCTTGTATTTATGGTTGAGGAAAACAGTGGTTGTGTCACCTGGCAGGTTATAGCTGCCATATTGTTGTCTGCTGCAGTAGTGCTCCAGAAACAAGAAAGGTTTGGTCACATACAGTATAAACCTTTTTCAGGACAGATTTATTAGAATTTGTTACTGTGCGGTTAAGTGATTGCTTGCAAAGTGTGTGATAATTTTGTACACTTTTTAAATGTAATAGTTCCTAGTTTAAATAAATAAATAATAAACAAGTGAATTAATTAATAAAAAAAACCTCATCAGTTATTTCCCACTCCTATAATTTGGATTAATTATTACAAACATTAAACTGAACCAAATACAATCAATCAAACAAACTTTTTATTTTTTTTAAACAGAATCATAAGTCATTGATTATAAATATACTGATTATTTTAGTTTAGTCTATTTAGTATATATATATATATATATATATATATATAAAACATGAAAATAAATATATGGATTATTCTTTATATATATATATATATATATATATATACACAGTGTATTTCAACAACATTCAACAATTTCTTTTTCTCCAATAAGGACTTAGATATTCACAGTATATTAACAGAATATAAATCCCATTTTGTTTTAATGTTTGGATATGTTTGTTTTTGTGAAAGGCTTAGAACTCTACTGTACATCCATATGTTGTAAATGATGGGAAAACCCCTTCTTGAACCATGTTTCCGGAACAAAGTTGGCAGTCCCTGTTCCAAATCACTTACAACACTATTATATGTACAACAGCAAATAAATGACCAGGTAGAGAAACATTAGAAGTATCATGCATCTCAGGAAGTAAAACATGGTGAGGTGGATTTCTTTTACCACCCGTTCTTGGCAGGACACCCGGAGAAGTAAAGCGAGTAGAGGTCAACACAAGATTATCCACTGCACTCTGCTCTCAGCCAAACTATGACATTTTCTCAATCTGAAGCGCTTGAACCATGGACGGCAGCGTCAGAGCCCTGTCACGCTTCCACACGCCGTCATTGTCGAGGAAAGCCCGGTCCTGTCTCTCACATCGAAGACGACGCCTTAAAAACAATACGACTCCAGAGCGGCGTAGCGATTACATGGGTCAGCTCACTGCGAAGGCATCGGGTAGCAGGCCTGATTTAATGCTCTGGAAATTTCAGCCTGTCTATCTGAGGTCAACAGACTTTCTTTCAGAGAAAAGGAAAGAATGAGCAGAGGAGGCTTTACAGCGCGATGGCATGATGCCTGGGCTGCTTAACGGAATCACAGCGAGCAGCGGAGAACGGCTGGCAGAACCCCACGCCGCTTTCCCATGAAGCCGCTGGCAGAGTCAAAGCGACAGCATGTAAACCACTCTGCACCCAACACAATCGCTCTTTGTATGAAGCCGAACGCCGTTGAGTGGAGGGTACTTCAATAGGGCGCCGATACGCCTGACTGAACTTGACTGTCAAGTGACAAGGTGCTTTGAACGGCAATTACTGTTGCTTATAGCTTAACTGGATGATTCTAATCTGAACATACTCAGTGCATGTACTGGGGTGAGCCATCACTTTGGCGTATTTACAAATGGAGCCTTAAATAAGATGTAAATTCATTTGTGCATGTTTAGATAAGCTCCCGTGGATGATTTTATTATTGGAAATCTCATGCAGCATAACTGTGTCAAAACCAAACCTGGAGTGGAATGCTTTAAAGCTATGATGGATGTGCATTTACATTCACTGTGCACTAGTACAGTGATTTTTTTTTTTTAACCAGATTTTGCTTAATGAACTTAATAGTTGTCGGTTTAGCCCATTACTTATCTATAAGGGGTCAAGATTTGGCTAGTTTAGCTACTTCAGCTGTTAGCAGCTGGTAGAGAATGGTAACTAAACCATCTTTTTGGGGCAAAAAGTATCCATTGGTGCCCATTCTTGGACTGTCAAAACCATATGTAACCAAATGAGTTGCTTGATCAGTTAAATAAATGACATTACTAAACATTTTTTACAATTAATAGGTTTTTTTAATCACTAAATAGACATTACAAAAGTGATTTTAGCAGTAAATACATTGTTATATTCCTATATTCAATTTATGATTATATATTTTTTAACAAAAACATAACTGACAAAATGCATAAACAACCTATTTAATTTTATTTTAAATTGCATATATAAAAATACATCCGTTTAGAGTTTTATCATGAACTAATGAGGTATTTTTCAGATTTCTGTAATAAACTTAATGTGTTTTAAATGCATGATAATACTCAATATTTAAACCAAGTTCATACTCATTGATTTAACACTTTTAATAGAATACATCTGAATACATTTATTTTGAATTATATGATTATTTCAAACTAAATAGATAGTTAATAATAAACTATGACATGATATACAATACCAAGATCATGTATTAGACATATGCATCACATTAAGTTTATTAGGTTGTGAATGTGAAATCCAAATGGGTGGAACTTATTGAGGCGGTAAATATTGAGTTTATAAGCAGCAAAAATCCCAGTGTGGCATATACAAATATTTGATTAGAATTTAGTAGGTAAGTGAACTTTTATATTTCACTGATGCAACATAATCATTTGCGTTTTAGGAATGCTTATAGAGCTGATTGTCAATGAAGCAACGATGGTAGCATGTGCCGACCAAGCAACTGCCATTGAGAGTAACTGAGTCGCCATCAGTTAGTTTTCTCCCTCATTATATTAAAAACTTGATCAACAAAACTACCAAAACAATGTGGCTCACTCTTCTGGATCGTGTATCACTAACATCCTCCATCTGAACTTTAGGACAACAAACACAGTTATTGCTTTTGGGGTGGTGTGTTGTGGTTTTTAAGTAAATTATGTTGTTTTATTGATGGCAGTTAAGACATTGTTATCAGGTACATTGTCCGGTATCATTAACATTTGCGGTTTTAATAGTTAATTTCATAATGTGCCTTGCATGTGTTTGTATTTTCTCAAAGGAAGATGAGCGAGCTGCCCAACACCGCAGCCCACCTCTGAGGCGTCCTCTTAATGAAATCATTAAAAGTAATAAACAAAATTGCTTATCAGGAGAAAATATTATTTTCTGGAGGTAAACAGGTCTGAAATAATAAACCTTTATAATAAACCTATAACAACCTCCTCAAAGGTGACATCCAGGTGCACTCGGCCGCGAGTAATGTAATTGGCAAAAATACAATAAAACATATTGCATTGGATTATTACGCAATAACGTCGGAATCATTGCGGCCTAATTTTAAAAACAGAAGTGCGCTATAAAAGTAAACCCTTAAATATCAAATAATATTACATTACAGCACAATTTCACCTCACAGCGATAGCAGAGCTATTCGTAGATTATTACCGCAGTTTATAAGGAAGAGCTGTGTATTTTCAGCATAATGCCTGACAATTAATGGGACAAATTAAGTTTATAATGATGACGGTAATGTGGAGGGTGGTTATTAGTATGTGTTATTGTATTAGTTTTATTGTTTTTATTATTGTTGTTTCTATTAGTAGCAGTAATAAAGGACGCTGCAGCAGGAGATGTGTCATTATCACAGAAGCCTTTGAACGAGGGAAATAGTGAATCACTCACCCCCACCCTCTCCTGCCCAGAAGTCCCCCTTTTCACAGCCTGATCATCCATCACTCCGTTCTTGCCTAAGCACTTCACCTCGACAGCAATCCAAAGCAGAAGCCAGCGCTAGAAGTCTAACGGCATTAATGAAGGGTGAGAACATTGGCTGGAACTGCTCTCTGTCATGTTTGCCGCTGACGTTGGTTTTGAGCAGAAGAGCAGTTGGGTCATTCTTGATGTGCCGTACGTTTTATTAGATTAAGAACTAAACTGACAAATAGGGTTGTTTTTTTTCGCGCAATATCACAAGTGAACATTTTGCTCGTGAGGGTGTTTGCAGCTCTGCTTTTTTTCTGCAAATGATTTTGACATGGAAAAACTAACAGTTTATTATTATTATACACTATTTATTCATCTTTGTTAATGTTAATTAATGAACATACAGTTTGTTTATTCAAGTTCACAGTGCATTAACTAATGTTAACAAAAACAACTTGTGATTTTAACCATACGTTAGTAAAGGCTGAGATTGACATTAACTAAGACTAACAAATGCTGTAGAAGTGTGGTTTTTTATTATTTTGAACATATTTCAAACATATTGAATTTTTCCACTCTAAGAAAGGACTTTATGGATTTTTTTCTTTGTCGAATGTTCCATTGTTAATGACAGTCTTTCTAAGTTTGAAAGCATAACCCCCAAATTTTCTAGAGTGATAATGGAAAGCATTAAAAACCTCTATAATGCAGGAAAACATGGCCCATATAGGCACATTACAACTCAATTATAAGAAAATAAAAATATCCAAAAGGCCCCTGGGCCCTGAGTCTTTGATAATATTTTGTTGGGATGCACTTCTTTCTGTAGCAGCAGCAATGGCACAGATATTCTAATACCTTTTACCAAGGCGTGCATGAAACTTGCATTCTCTTATTAATTGCTGGAAGAATGAAACCTTACAGCCAATTAGAAGATGACTTTCTTATGCAGATTTCGACTTACACGCAGTGCTGTAAGGCATTCCCTCCCAAACACAAAACAAAACAAAAGCAAACAAGAAAACAAACAAATAAAAACTGCTTGCAAAGAGTTTAATGAACATGTTGCGGAGCTAAAGGATGCGTGTTTAACAAGCTCTGTGATTGTTCTCTTTTGTTTTAGATCATGCCGCATTTCTTTATACTTTCCTACCAGCTTTCTCTGGATTTCCACTCTCTAGGCATTGATAATTATTTCTGCATGAAGCATACAACAGACATCAGATAAAGTAAGAAAGGAAAAAAGAAATGCAAACATATTAAGTAAAAATACATATTAGGTACACACTAGATATTATTTAGTTGTGTGTAGATAAGCTGTGGATTTATTATATGGTAATTATATGGTTATTCATATATCTACATCTATATATCTGTATATAAATATGTGTTTGTGTGTGTGTGTGTGTGTATATATATATATATATATATATATATATGAATGAATGACTAAATAAAGAGTTCAGATGCAAAAGCCTTGAATTGGCTTTTTTTGTCAGGCTTCTATGTGTAGGTTCAATCATTTTACTCTAATGGCAATATATAGGTCCTTTTTATGCAATTAAAGAGAAGTAGCTGAACAAAAATATAGGAGCCTGATAAAAATGCTTATTTTCGAAGAAAATTTCAGACAGCATCTGAACTCTTCAAATGTAACACATTACAAATTAGAACTATCTATATCACAAGGAAAAGATTTTTAATGTTTTTATACTTGTTTTATGCATAAATGCATGCAAATATACAACATACCTGCGTGCATATTTATACCCCTCTGTATGCAGGTATGTTTGCATATATAAAAACGCACAAAAGCCAAACTACATCGCCTTTTCTTGTCTGGGGTAGACTAGACCATTTGCACATGAATTCAGCCCACAGGCCATTATAGTCCGTCTGCAGCCCCTGTCTGTCCATCGCCACGGTGCACTGGGTCTCAAAGATATCTAATTATTTACCAGAGGTCAGGGAGCAAGTGCCCTCAACAAATCCAAGAATAGGACTCTCTCCTATTAATCTCCATTCTGCCGATGATAGATACGAGAAAGGGAAGGAGTCACTCATGCCCGCTCCTGATTTACAGAGAAGCATCAATCTTGTCATCCGTTCGGCAAACAATAACTGTCAGAGGCAAGGAGGAGAGCGAAGGGGGGTTCAGCCTGACTACTGTATATGTGAACTCATCTGTAATGTTGCCTTTCCTCATTTCTCCATGATGGAATTGTTGGGGACACATCGCTTTTCCCACAATCCGGTTGACAGAAATAGGGTGAAGGTGGAGAAAAGTGAACCAAATTGCCCGCGTTTAGCCGAAGTCGACTTCCAGTCACCGGACGAGTGAGGGAAATAAAAGCAGATGGTGATAGAGTTACAAAATATTTGTCGGGGAGTCAACTTCGGAAAATGAGCCGCTGGATATCTGATATGTTTATCAGACGTAAACAGGGACATTTTAAGCGCCGGTTGTCCTCGAAACGATCTGCATAGGATGCGTTGGGTTTGTTATGAGGTGGATGGATCTATCAAAACAATAGTTTCCATACTCTCAAACAAGAGGCCGTGTAACCTTTCTACATGCTGCAGGATATACAAATGTCTTTCCTTCCTCACTATGTTGAAAGAGTTGTCTTTGTGTACTTGGAACATTTATTTGTGGGCACTGTAAGTCATAAAATAGTCCAATCCGGTCTTTATGTTGTGGAAGGAGCTGCTTTGAAGACTAGTGACAGGCATTTCCACCTCCGAGTTTCTATTAAATTCGGGGATTTTCTTTAGTGCATTGAGCATTGGGCGTAAATGAACAAACTACCAAGAACCCTCTGACCTCCTGAAAAGAATTCATCATTTGATTTTATTGTTCGGAGACCGACTTTGTTGGGAGAAAGTGAGCAGATTTGTTTGGTTGCGCCAAAAACATTGTATATCTCTGTCCCTATAAGTATACCCGAGACGTTTGGGAAGACTGAATTATCGGACATAGTCATTGTATTTTACCCAGTTATTTTAATGCAATTCTATCATTGTCAAATCTCAGATGGGATTCTGCTTGCTTTTTCAGGGATGAATTCCCCTCCCGTTGAACGTTGGCTCCTTCTACACCAAACGGTCGCTCTCTGTGGAGATGTGGGACTCCATACAGTGAGTTTGTATGACATGATCTGTGTAAACTCTGTCGACAATAAGCTCAGAGTTATCAATCTTTTTCTCGTTTCAATAAGAACGCTACCAAGACCTTTCTCTTCAGGATGAAATATAACTCCAGCTCGGCACGTCATCTGCACAGGCATATGTTATTGTAAATTGACATATTTATAAAATAAGCGCTCAACTTTTATTTTATTTCTCATCATGCGCTTGCAGAGGCGGACGAGGTGTTGAGTGTCATACGTGTAGCCTCACACTTTCCAAATTAGATGTAGTTCCGAGCTTCTGTTCATGACTCGTCCTGTGAATGATATCTCAAAATGTGCAGCTTGTTGAGAAATCTGATTCAAGTTTTTGTCTTTGCAAACTATATAACTGCCCCATACATTCAAGGCTGGACCCGAGCCATATGTAGAGTATCACTGAGACTTTGGGTTAAGTAAATTGGTGTAGAAACTATTTTTACTTGGAAAAGGATTGTTAGTCTCACAAATAATAACCAAGAAGAAAGGAAGGATAAAGTTTAAAAAAATTGTCACCAACGGGAAATTCAAAGTGCTACAGTGTTGATCTGAACAATACATGGTAACAGATAAAAGCAGATTAAGTAAGATGATTAGGAACATACATTATGAAACAATAGTGCAAGGAATGGCAAGCGACATAATTATGCATGAAATTTTAAAGTAGACACACTGAAATAGTACTTTCTTGTAATATGCTCTCCAGTAATCTTTACAACTTTGAAAAAAAATTATTTTTTTTACAATAGCATTTTACATGGGCCAGTAAGAAAACACCTTAATGGCCGTATATAGATAACACTAAATACCCGCATTGCAACTCTATCAAAACAAAACGACAGATAACCAGATAAATAAAAACTTGCATCATTTTAGCTGTGCATGTGGCAACTGTGTACAATTGCAATTTAAATCACACCCATCTTTATAATCAATGCGGTGCCTAATGACTGTGTCTAAGCGGGGTTACATCGCCCTCATCTACATCACTAAGAGAGGATCAAAGAGTCCCAATCTTGTTTTCTATATAAATAAGGAGCTGGATTTGAGCACAAACACCCCTGTTTTCCAAGATATTGATGGTGGGTTGAATTAATGTGTCCTATAAGACAACACACCAAATCCCTGCAAAGCCTGGAACAGTCCACCCTCTTAGACACTTGACATTTGTTTTTCATCATGAACTTAAAGGTCACTAGCTGCCGGAGTGCCTGCCATCCTGTTTTGGTTTGCATTTGCATGAATTTTATTACCATTACTCTCTCTGGAAGGCCTCCAATTGTTTGACTTTTTTATTAATCTGATGTTGCACATTTCCAAACAAACAAGATATTTAAAGAAGAAAAGCATACTTCCTAAAAAATAAATAAAAAAAGCAGAAATTGCTGCCTAATTGGTGCCTAATCTATCCATCTATCCATCTGTCTATCTATCTGTCTGTCTATTTTCTTTTCTATTAATTATTTTTTATTCAAAATACAACATACATCATACAATTTGTTACATTTATCTTAAACAGCAATTGAAACAAATATATGCTGTATGCGTATATTTTTAAATAACTGTTACTTATTATATCTCTCTGTTATACAAAGGTAGGGCAAATCACTTGCTCTTCCAGCTGCAAAATGTGAGTAATTTCCCATGAACCCCTGCGGCCATATTCATTAACCTGCCTTTTGACTGGGCCAGTCAGATCTGAGTTCCAGTCATTAATATGCGTGACTCTTTTAATGAGGCTTAACAACCCTCCACGCCTCTCCTTTGAGCAACTCGGTGATCTTCAGAGGCCGTGTGCCTGCGCTCAGGATATTCCCCGTCTCCTGTCAAATAGAAATCACTCAGTGCCTGCTCTTAAATTCAGGTAGAATAATGACCTAAATACCAGGTTAAACTCAAGTGAACTGCTAGATTGACATAATTACATGGTTTCTAATCCAGATTAATATTTAAAGATATTCTAAGGCTTTTCAGAAGGGCCTGGGAGATTTGTATTAAAGCAATGAGAGTAAAAAGGAGTGGGAAGGATGAATTAATCATTCAGAGCCAAAGTGGATTTCTTTCTCGCGTTTGTGTAGATTTTTGGATGTTAAGAAAATTTTGGTATGTTCCTTCCCCTTCTATGACCACAAATAGACTAGTCAGGCTAATTTATTTTTGCATTAGACATAATATTTGTAAAAACAGGGTTAGTTTTCATGCATTCAGTTTTATTCAACATTTTTCTTATCACATTTATCAGATGTGAAAGTAAAGACTTTTGCATGGTTACAAATCCTATTTTTCAACTTCATATTAATCAAATAATATATATATACATATATATAGAACTTTGAGCAGCAAATAGAAAACAGTTCTTTTCATTTGTAATAAAACTGGTTTTATGGTTTTCCTGTGTTCACTAAAACCTCATTGTTACAGAGATGTAGCTCTTCAACAAGTCCTCGACTGTGAGGAACGTTGATGGCCTACGAGTTCAGAATAATGGCTACGGAGAGGATGCACAAACGGAATGACCACCTGCATTGATTTCCTCTCAGCGGAGAGAACGTGACATGAATAATTCAGGCCCGATACTGTAAATGATGGCAGGCATTGCCTCAGAGGTCAGCAGGTACTGGAGAAATGAGCTGGGCCAATTCGAAGGACTCGCTAGCTGTCAGTTCATCCACCCCCATGGTGATTTTGTTATTAATTCCCACTTGTGACTGCATGGCACTGTGACCGCCGAACACACAAACTATTTATACAGGTTAAGGAGATCAATTAGATACCGGCCCTCCAACTATGCCCTGCCATTCGAGGAGTCCAAGCTTAAAGATGGAGAAAGAGACGGATTCTTCCATGAGCAAATCTTTCGGTACTGTATATTTACGAGTGATGGATCCGAGCTGCAAAGGTCAATAAGTCAAAAGCAGTGGGTCATATATTCACAAAAAGTTCAAGCACATCGGGAGAAAAAAAAAAGTTGTGAAGCTTAATATTTGCTCTCTCATCTCTCAAGCAACTTCCTGTAAGCCATAGAGACGTCGGCTAAAGTTTGCTGGCTTTTAGAGTCAATATCCAGAACTCCGAGCATGACAGATAAGCCCACACTTTTGAGGGTTTTGGGTTATGTTGTGTCAGGCCATCTGTTATAACTGCGTTTTCCGCCTTATTGCTGAAGTGGTCAAGTCCAGCAGTGAATCATGCCAGTCTGCTGGGACATAAGCTCCCGTAATTTGTCATGTTTTATGTTCCTTGAGCATTCTTGGTCAGTCTGACTCTGCTATATGAGCATTTAATTTGACAAATCCATATTATGATTGATACACGTAATGAGACCAGATATGTGTTTATAATGTTTAACCGAATATTTCAGAAGATTGCTGTCATTACGGGGAAAACTGTGGTTTTATTCACATTTCGGAAAGACTTTCCACTTTTTGAAAGTTTCGTTTCATATAAAGTCTAAGCAAATGTATGCCGTTTTGTGTTTTTTTGCGCCTTTGGAGCCCCCTTCAGTTAAGCATAAAACTGTCGTAAATATATCACTGTCGTAATTTCAGTGCATTGCTGTGCACGTACATTTGTTGGTGCCATAAAGCAATCCGCCCTCTGGGGAGTTTCGTGTTCGCTTGCCAATCTAAGAGGTAAAGTTTAAATGTCGTTAAAAGAGTCGCCACAAAAGAGTTTGTTGTGGATGTTTGCTGTTGCTAAACGGGATATCTTATATTTTAGCAAGCTAGAATACGGTTGCAAAAGTATTTTTGGTAGTTGTTTACTTTCTAGCGCAAGAAAATCTATCTGATATTCTGGTCTCTAGATATAACACGGGTGTAAATACGCACCCGTTTTAATGTATACCACGGGGGAATCATTAATTGAAAAAAAATGCTTGCATTTCTTAGCAAGCTGTATAATCTGAGGAATCCTTCATGTACTGTACATTGCACAAATGGTATGGGACGAGTTTGTTTTACTCTATCAATATAGTAGTAATGATTTCCTTAGCAGCTAATAAATAAAACATGTAAAATATATATATGTCTAGTTTAATGTGTTTGTTGTGTTTTTGCTAGTTTTTCTCTGTGTTTTCGTTCCTGACCCTAGAACTCACCTGAATAAATGCAGCCTTCCAGCGCTGTGAGTCCAGGACCCTCAGGAGCCCTACAGAAGAGCGAGAGATATACACGGATAGAAAGAACCCTTCTGGAAATCCCTCCTTCATATATCTGAAACTAAAAACTAAGTATTTTCTGCTCCTCAAAAATTCAAAATAATATGACTTTACCTTATATAAACAATGTACATACATAAAAACATGCTAAATAGCGTAAAAATAGTTATACTCAATACATAATTTATTATTAGCATATTATTATGTATGTGTGTGTGTGTGTGTATGTTAAATTTATAATGCTAGAAATAAGACAGATGCGTATCTTCAGTTTCACGATCGACAAAACAAGCAAAGCTGGTTAGTAGTTCTTTACTGAACTCTTATTTAGTTTCTCCCTAATGCTGGGATGCAAAACCTCTTCTTATTGCATTACGATAAACAGCGGCTGTTGATGTGGCACATTTAGTTAAATAGCAGTTGGCAGCGCTGATTGAATGTGGACTTCCTCCAGTGATACAGTGATATTTGCTTTCCTAGCAGAGACAGTGTCTGTACTAATCGTCTTCAGCACTGATCTCCATACTAACTAGCAGAATACATTTCAGTGCTCATAAATCAGCATTTCCAACAGCTCTTTAGTACGAGCATATTCCCACTCAGGCGATGACACTTTACAGAGAGACAGAAAGCGAGAGAGACAGAGCGATAGAAACTCTGGGCTCTGGCAAGCCGCACCATGTCAGTGACGGGCAGGGGAAGCACGCTGCCACCCTCTCTAAGATCTTTTTAAACTCCGCACGGATTCTCATGCCATCTGGACGGGCTGTGAGTGGCCCAGATCGAGGAGGTTGCCAGCAGGCCTCCGTAGCGCAATATGGCCCTCCCTTTAATGAACTGCTAACTGTCCTCTCTTTAAATCGAAGTGACATTTTGCCCTTTATCACTGGCATTTCTTAAGGCCTACGCACAGTCCTCTCATTTGCATTCCTTTATCCAGGAGAAATGTATATATGCCTGGTTTTAGCAGTGGTCTTTCTGCCTCTATATGGTATGTGTGATGCTTTTTCATGTTTAATGCATATCTGTTTTGACAAGCACATCGATTCACTTGGTTTTTAATGCACGTGTTATTTAGGTTGCACTGACCTTGTGTACATAGCCGTTGCACAGTTCAACCTAAATCACTATATATATATATATATATATACACACACACATCTGTTTATATTTGTATATCATCTTTTTACAAGACATTCTTTTAAAATACAGTGGGTACGGAAAGTATCCAGTCCCCCTTACATTTTCCACTCTTTCTTAAATTGCAGCCGTTTGCTAAAATAATTTAAGTATATTTTTTTTCCCTCATTAATTTACACACAGCACCCCATAATTGACAGAAAAAACATAGAATTGTTGACATTTTTGGAGATTTATTAAAAAAGAAAAGCTTACATATCACATGGTCCGTCACATGGACCCTTTGCTCAGTATTTAGTAGACGCACCCTTCTGATCGAGTACAGCCATGAGTCTTTTTGGGAAAGATGCAACAAGTTTTTCACACCTGGATTTGGGGATCCTCTGCCATTCCTCCT
>JAUMHQ010000069.1:17145998-17200961 GCA_032361165.1 Enteromius paludinosus
GTTATGTCCATGTACTGAACTGTTATTATTCAACCATGCCAAGCTAAATTCAGTTTTCCATTCTATGGCACCTTTAAAAGGGAATATGTCAAATGCAATTTTTCTGTCTTTGAGGTAAGATTATTATTAGTATAATTATTATTTGAGTCATAATTTTAATAACAAGCTTTTGTATGCTTGTCCAGATTGCTGTAACTAGTAAACATTTACAATTAGCAAATGCCTTTTTCCAATGTGACTTCAAAAATAAACAAGCAATGTTTATGTCAAGTTATTAAATTATTAAGTTACTAAATTGTTTTTATTTTTCCCACCAGATTGTTCTGGATAAAATGTGATATGGAATATTTTTTTATTTATGCAAATGTGATTAACAATTTAAATGTGTACAAATGTTTGTCTCGTTTTTGTCCCTAAAGAGTTATGAAGCGACTATTTTCAGATTTTAATGACTAAAGTTTTGCTTGTGAAGCACATTTCTTATTTTTGTCAACATGAATCTAAAGTAGAAAATTCTTTGTCCTGGCAATTTTCAGTTAAACGGTGGACAATTCACGAGTTTGCGCTTCCTCATAATTTGCTCTAGTGGAATGAACCCTACTAGCAACCCTAGACCGGCTCGAACCCGCGTGCCTCCCCGTGAAGGAAGGTTCGAGACGAGGTGGAGAAGGGGAGGAGGAGGAGGAGGGATGCGCAAAACGAGATGCGGAAGGGAAGGAGACTGGCGTATTTATTGTGGATATGTTTGGAACTCATTGGCCAATGAGATGACTGGAAAGTGGAGGCAGCTGCGACTGAATATTCCAATGCACTCCTACAAATATTAGTTTAGCAACATCACTTATTATTTGGTATAAACTAATTGATATATGTATTGTTTTAGCAAACGTTAACCGTCTTTTCAGCTTCTTTCCTGATCTTTCACATTCACTTTTCAAGATCAAATCAGTTCCTAATGAATAAAATCAATAACCACCCAACTGTTTTCTCATTTTTACTCTTAAATATGTCAAAATGAGAATAAAATGGGGAAAAAAATAGCCTGGCTTCCGCCACTATAAAGGTCAAAGGAGCTTAGTCTGGCCAAGCTTCCTTGGGCTTAACCTGGGTCCATCAGATGCCTCTGTATACTACTGAATGAATCTACAACCAATCAGATCACTCATTCCAATGATGTATGTGCAGCGACGGAACCTGAAGCCACCGCAACCAATTGTAGCTAGCTTCATTAAAGCAGTAGGAAAATGTCTTACTTTAATTACTTCTGCTCCGTTTTCAAAGAAAACCTGTTATGAAAATTTCTCAAAACAGCTGCAACAGCAGAGTCGAACAATTGTTGCTGCTCGGTACACGCCATGTTTGAAATGCCGGTGTCGTTGCGCCATCACGTTACACCGAGCTCGTTTCTCATTGGTTCCCATTTTTTTGGGAACAGAAATGCTCTAAAACGGCAGCTTGGCCAGACTGACTTTGCTCACAAAATAGAATGTAGCGTCACAGGAAGTATGGGCGGGCCCAGGCTAGGAAAAAACAGCAATTCTTTTCGGCTTTAAATATTTGATCATAAACTGAATTCAACAGTTTTTCGCAATGCACATTTAAACTTGACGTAACACAACTGCAGATGCCAGAGTATAAATCAGTATTTTACAGCACACATCCTCTTGTGTAATTGTTAATCAAGCGGCATAGCTGTTTGTTGTCACGCAGGTCAGGTGGATGGGTGGGTTGTGCAGAGGTTGGCTGGGGCAAGCTGTAGTCAGCCAGCTCTAAGGCTCAGTAATTAGGACCCCATGCTGCCCTCCTTTAAAGCCTGCTGTTACTGTCCCCCCCACCCCGCGGTGCTCTTATGCTTTGCTGCACTCCTTCCTCCAGCTTTCCTTTCCACTCTCTTTCTCTGTCATTCCCACTCCTCTCTCATTCGCTTTTACTGTGAGCTTCACACTCTTTCGCAACTTCATTTAGCGAGTTCACCAGAATCAATGAGGTTTCTAGCTCGTTATCCCCGCAACGGGACTCCTGTAAAAGGATTACATCCATTAATTAAGATTAATTAAACTCAAAGAACGTCCTTTTGGGTGATCAACAGACTATTTAGCCAAGAGGGTGGAACACTGACACCGTATTACCCAACGTTTCCCCACCTGACCAATGGTATAGTTTGCAGTCGTTGATAATGCGATACTTTTTTCCCTAATACAAATCAATTGAATGTATTATCAAGTGTTTTCCCTCAAGGTTTTATGGTCGAGAACCCAATAATTACCACAGTGCTGTTACTGTTAGCTCACCTCTGCTCTCACAGGAGAACAGAACAGGATGTTCAGTCACAAGTCATTCAATAGAGATCGTTTAAGAGTAGCAAGCGGTAAATATTTGGCCTGCTGAGCACACGTCCGGGTCGGACAGAAGCTGGCACTGGAAGAATAAAGACAGTGAGAGCAGAAGGTCGAGGGCGTATAGTGTCAGGAGGAGAGAGGATTGAGGCTAAAAACAAGCACTGGGATAAAGAATGTTAGCAAAAAGTTTGGCAGTGAATTGGAGGTTTGGCACAGTGGCCATTCAACCTCACTTGTGACAGATCTCTGCACAGCAAGTCCATACGGCGATAACTGAAGGCAGCATAATAAAAATACGATTTCGGCAGCTTGTGAAGAGTTAAAAGTGAAGCGTGTCCGGGCTGGGTAATATGGCTAATAGCATTATCACAATTTTTTTTCTTTCCTCATATAATTTGATATTGATTTTTCAATATCACAATATTCATTTTATACCATTAAAGGGGAAGGAAATGCATACAGCATCTGGAATGCATTTCTTTCTTCGCTAATGGTATGAAATGAATACTAATATATATTAGTTTGTTGGATCTCGAAAATAAATAATTTAGTGGTAACCTCCAAGTAAGCTACTTTGTCATTCATTTATTTTTTCTCTCAAATGATCTCATCAAAAACAGCATGAAATTAATTTTGGTATCACTAAAGTATAGGTAATTCTTACTATTAACTTGTAGCTTATTAGTATAAATGAGCTATTATTAACATACTGGCTTTTTATAAAGCACATGTTCAGCATGACCATATTCTTCACCCTTAATCATACTAGCCAGATTTAATTAGCAATTCGTGCATATTTAATGAGGTGGCTACTTTGTACGAATTCATTGCTGAATCATACATATCTTATTGCACAATTCTTATACATTTGTACAAATGACCTTCACCTTACTCCGCCCCTAAACTGTCACTGGGGTCTAGAAAAAGGATATGGAGTGAGGTCAATTAGTCACCTTGCAAATTATGTACAAATTGGTCATGGGATAACATTTATCATAACCAAATACCCCAAAATAGAGGGAAAAAGTAATTAATAAAATATATCTTTGTTTGATGATATTCCTTAGTTCAGAATGCTCAAAACGAATTTTGGTGGTGTGACATTGTTTACCGTTTTTGAAAAAAATCAAACTTCAGATGACTACGCAAAGAGGAAATTTTAACAATGATAAAGTGACATAAGAAGCAGTAGCCTTTAAGGTGCGGAATTCAACCTTTCCAATGAAATCTGGAATGTTATATAAGGGTTAAACTTTTTCCCACACAGAATGAGTTCAAGTTTTTCACATTGACCTTTAACCTCACAATGCTAACAACAAGACATGGCTAGTTTTGCACAATATCCAAGAAGTTAACGGATTAAGTATATACAGAGGAACTCTGTTGGCACCTGAGAATGTTCCCAACTCTAATTGCGATGTCTTTTTACTAAAATCCCCTTGCTACCCTCCACACTCTTCTATAACTAATTAGCACGTAGCTTAGCATCCAGTACAGCGTGTATCTATGCATAGCTCTATAGATATTTTCCGGAGGTTTAACTTCGTTTAGGATTATATGTGGATCAGTGTATGGGAACAATGGTCAGGGACGGTGGCAGGGCTGGGAGGGGGAAGGGGAGAAGCCATCATTCTACCGTCTGGCGGGTAATACCACAGATGGGCCCCCCACAGTGAGTCACAAGACCCTTTACAGTTCAATTCAGCAAGGGTTAAAGCAGTCGTTTGCTGCACAATATTCAAATCAAAAAATACAAATAATAAAGCCACAGGCATTTGGTTTATTCGCTCTAAATCTAAATAAACTTTTTCCCTTGTACAAATTGCATGCTCTGCTGAAAACAACCAATAGAACCCTGCCCAAAACACAATAGAAAATGTAATGGATTTATTGGAAATAACGAGAATTATACTGATTTTAATGGAAAGTACAATGGTGGCTACTGGTGGGAAGTTAGTGTGTGTTCTGTGTATAAATACACACATGCAAACTGTACACAAACTTCTAGAATTTGGTGTGTTTGTGTGTAAGCTCTTTTGGAGCTTTTTCTTTAGATAATTCTTCCAGCATATCTTCTTCTGAAATCTGTTGGCCTCTATTCTGTGGTTCTCTTCTTAAGTGCCATGACAATAATTCAGGTGCCTTTTAGCAGTTCGCTTTAACCCCACTGGACTTAAGATCTTTCACACAGGTGAGTCCAGACCTGACCCATACCCTTTGAAGGTCCTCTCATCCCGTCTAAGAGATGTTTACCGAGCAGATTTGAGATTTCTAGACTCTGGCGGGGAAATTCACGGCTCAGAGCAGAGCTGATCCCAGAGTAAAGGAGGATTAAATGAGTTCACACTCGCATAGAGCCGGTTCAGGGGTGGCAGGCATCTTTAAACCTGATTAAAGGGATCAGGTGTTTCTCTTAGACTGAATGTTATGGGTCTCAGATTGTGGTATTGGACACGGACACCCCGTAAACTCATTCAACGCTCTCGGCGGGTATTGATAACAGGAGCTGGGTGGGGGATAAAGCATCACAATGCATTCTGGTAAATGTTACATGGAGAAAGCTGGCCCTCCCTGCTGGCTGACACCTGATAGCCATATTGGAGTGCAGGTAGGGAGTACGTCTGTGTTGGACCGGAAAGGGTTTCTGTTGTGTGAGTCTTAATTACTGTGAAACTCAAATACAGTCGGCGGGGCAATGGGAGGAACTGGAGAAACGTCCTTGAAAAGGGCAAAGGTTTATGATGCAGCTGACCAAAAGGGCTCAATGACTCAATATAATATGTTTGTCCTTACAGAAGTCACTAGACGAGAAAAAAAGACCACTGATTGGTCAGATACTGTAAGTGATTTCAAGAGGTTTGTTTGTGGTAAATGAAAGGAGATAGGTAGGTCAAGTGTCAGAGGTCATCTTGTGTTGTGAATGCCATTGTTTAAACTGCCAGATTTGTATCAAGGGGTTCTAGTGTGTGTCACTTTTGAGAGGAGCAGTTAACTCTGGGTGGTCTCTGTCTATCATAAAGGTGGTTTCACAGCAATGTCCTAGAAGAAGCATTTTGGGTTTCTCAAAGAACCTTAAGAAATAATGAAAACAAAACCTAAAGAACCTTTTAACACTAAATAGGACCTTTTATGGAATATGGAAGTTCTTCCTGCACTAAGAATATATAGGAAGTATTTTCCCCTCAGAAAATGATCATACATTTCACAATTAAATTACAAAGAACAAGCAACACTGAATTAATCACTGCATCTTTTATTTTTTCGAAAACTTCAAAAAAGAAAAAGAAAGAAAAAGACAAAGTATTTATATATATTAAACATCAATCTTTAAAAGGTTTTCCTAAGTAATCAAAAATTGTTGTATGAATCCATTTTAATACTACTTTCTTCAATCCAAATTTACAGTTCTGCATCACATGCTACCTTAAGTCAAATTCAATTAATAGAATTTAAAGGGAATTCAGTTCTAAACAATCCACAAACTAGCAACTCAACTTATTTGCAAAGTCTAAAGTAAATATTATCCAGAAAAAAAATTATATGCCTTAAATCACCACGAGAAAAGCAAACACATAGTGCTTAGTATTTGTGTTTTTAGTTTGTCATTAAGTAGTTAACGTGACATCTTGAGAACCAGCTGGAGGCCGATTAATATCACTATATTTGGTTACATATTTGTACACCACACCTAGTATATCTATGACTGTGAAATAATAAGTGCAGTAACACTTTCCAGTCTTCTACTGTAGTTCTGATAAATGTGAGACTCTAAAACGGAGCACTGAACCTTTAATAACAGCCTACCATTGAGGGAACGATTTCATGACCACTGTGATGTATTAGTGGAAAAATATGTCATAAAAGATGGATATCTGAGAAGCAGAGAGTCACAAAATGACAAATTTTCCAAAAGGAAATATCCTCCGGAAGGGAAAAAAAATGAGAAAATGCCTTGGTCACAATGACAGATCATAGCCTTTTAAAGTGTCCATCTTTTATAGAAGGAATTTATAATGCCATATTTCAGCTTCACGCATTGATTTTTGTTGCATCGTCCCCCAGTTCTCCTTTTTAACCTTGGTCCATCTTTGACTCCTCCCTTCTTCCTGTTTCAAGCTCCCCCTCAGTCCCCATGTCCTCACTCTTATTTTTTTTTTTTTTTCACAGAATTGCCCTCTTTTATCCACTCTCTAACCCCTCTTGTTTCTCTGAGACAGGAGGCACAGGTATCCCTCAAGAGAACAAGCATAGGAAGAGTCTGTTGCCATGGGGACGGTGTCAATGGCCTGGAAGGGGGCTGTGGCAAACAAAACCATTCTACCAGACTAATTTAACCAATCAGAGGCACTTATGGAGCAGGGAGGGGGCGGTAGGTAATACTGCTCCTTAGAGAATCTATTCAAACAGTGCAGTGAGAGACAGTGACCTCTTCACCCATGACAATGTGAATGCTCAGATAATGAATGACATTGTTATTTTCAGTGAGCTAACCTCACTTTCCTTGGAATTATACAGTAAACTGGACTTGAGATACCTGAAGGAAGGAAAGTCTGTAAACTCTTGAAGGAATAATGAGCAGTTTAGTTGTTTCTTATCACTATTGTCATTTCTTATTGTTCAGAAGAACAGAAATAGTTTCAGCGCTGCTTCTACTGAAGTGGTTCTCAGGACTGGTCTGTAAAGGACAATATGTACTTATCAATTGATTAGCAGATAAATATGGAACTTCCAATGAATAAACTTAAAAAAATATATAGAAAATTAATTTATTTATTTTGGGACTTATAAGTTCAAAAGAACAGAATGTATTTGAAATTTTAATTATGTAACATGTAAATAACGTTACTGTAACTTTTGACCAATTAAATGTGTCATTGCTGAATACAATTATTTATTTTAATTGTCTTTTACTAATAGATACTTAATTGTGTACACTTATTTTCCCTCATTTTCATAGAAAGTGTAATAAAAAAATATAAATAGCATAATGTAAGATTAATATTATCTGCCTTTTCATCATAATTTTGTATTTTTTTATTCCAGTGCATCCCTACAGTAAAATTTTATCTATATCAAGATATAAATCTAATAAAGGCTACTTTATACATGACTTTATTTTTATTTCTCCCTGATTTGGTGGTCCTAAGCATTAGAACACTTCTTTTCCCATTTTACTCCTGGTCTCCTTTATGTGGCACATTTTATGAGCCGACTTTGGACATTGACTCATTGTGGAACTTTTGACAACTGTAATTACTAGCTTGTCCCACCACCAGCTGATTGGACAGGATGACAGACTCTCCAACGGCTATGAAACAAAAACCACTCAAACACCATTTAGTCCCACTGCTGTGCTTGATCTTCCCGTCGTCAAGCATCTCCCCCATCTCCTCTCACACAGATCGACAGAACAGCAGTGCAAACACAAGAATCAACAAGTCCATAATCCACCCCACTTTAGGGCTATCCTAGGTAAGTCTGAGAGGAAGTTTAGCCCCCATCCACAGGAAGCTCTTAGCCACAGGCTTTCCCACAAAATATGCAGGTTTATTTAGAGCACGAAGGGATCTTTGGAGATGAAGTAGGTTAACCACAGCAAAGGAAAAGTGGGCGTGAGGAATACATCCCCGGAGGCCTCCAGGAGCGTAGAGGAGACCCCCACAGGGAGCATTTCTGCAGCTGAAGCAACCAGTCACACCCAAGACCTCAACATTCACCCCTCCAACCCGCAAGAAACGGATCCGAGGCCAACTCATGAAACAAAGAAACATGTCACAGAAAAAAAGGTGCTTTATTTTAAAACAAATGTATCCCAAAGGTTGATTTTTACAAAATAATGCTCAGTATCATCTATACATTGCAAGTACGTTTCTTCTTTGCTATCTTTTTTTTATTTATTTATTATTTTTGTATTTTCTTTTGTTACAGTAGCTCTTTTGTAAAACAAAAAAAAGTGGAAAAGATGTTCTGAAGAAGTGTACGTGTGATCCTCTCATCACAATCTGTGTAATGGTGGGTTTTCTAGTGCGTTCCACCGTCGAAACTCAGGCTTCCTATAGGAACGATAAATTTAAACAAACAAACAAAACAAGGTTCTCCTATCTGCCAGCATATATACATAACATCCTTGTTCTCATCTAATTCTTCACACAAACCTGTACACATAGATACTTAAGTTTATAACTCCTCGATGTGCACCGTGACTCAAGTGTCACAAGTCATTTAAATGCGAGCAAAACGTTAGTTATTGTCTGAAAGAAGCAAAATGGCACACAAAACAAGGTGGTGAACAAAGCACAGTACAAAACGATGATCTCAGGACCCAACCTGACCGTACTTCTGAAAGACTCGCATACTTCTGAAAATGATACTCACTCGTTCGGAACTTCTGCATGCACATAATAATGCTTACAGGGCACATCTTCAGTTTAAGGCACTACTACAATATCATTTTCAATATCTCAAAAATCCAACCATACACATCTGCTAGCTTATTAAGATCCAGCCAACACCAGTTTAATGACCAATAACGTGTGTGTAAGGCTATCGTCTTCTGCGTTAAATTATGCGTGCGATTGTGACTAGAAATCTGAACACTATTGCACAGGCAATGAGCCGATTCATCAAAACACTGTTGGTTAACACCAGCTGATTGGATTTCCATATTACAGACACGCACACACATACAGAAACTCAAGAGATAGGCACAGGACTCGACTCGTGACGTAATGCTGAATGCAGTCGGAGGTTGTTAACACTGGGCAGTGATGGTCTGACGAAGACAAGCCAGACAGCTACATTAACACGGGACAAGCTTTCACGTTGAACAATGTCTCCTGCAGAGAGACATCATTTTTGATGGCACAAACAAAGGAAATCCAGAGCTAATACAGTGAAGAAGGGGTTTGCAAATGGAAGCTGAATTGATACAATTACAGCCACCCCATTTCGGCAATCATTCTGTCTGGCTTTCGCCCATTGGGCTTTATCAAATCCAGCACGGTCCTCCCTGTCTAGCTCCTCCCTAGAGCAACTCTGAATGCCAGTAGAGAAGAAATAAATGTTGCCATGGAAACCGCCAGGCTGTTGACAGGAGCTAATTTCTACCTCCATCAGAGTGACAGCATTGAAAGTTGACGTGACTCATCGAAACTCATCGCTCACGGCGAGGCTGATCTGAAACACTTATCGACAGGTTATCTCAATACAAATTGCATTTTTTAGAACTGCTGGAATCACACAGCTCACCTCACTGCGCAAGGGTAGGGAGACTGGCTATTGATTTGGCAACTTAAAAAAAAACAAAAAAAAAAAAACCCTGAACTGGTTTATCGGTGAAACAAAGCAGACGTCTTGTTGCCTCACCAATCTAAGAAACGAAGACGAGAATTATACCCTCACTTGGTCCCAAAACATCTATTAAGCCAGCTAACTAATAATTAGGCTAAATGTACAAAAACAAACCGGTAAGTGTAAACTACTAGAAAAGGTGCATTTCCTACTCATTTATTTTACACAACTCTGATCGTCCTTATTTTGCAGTCTGAAGCATTTTGTAAGCGTCTACGCAGTCCCTTCCTGCTCGTTCGTCTCAGACATACCACTCCCTCCGGGAGATCATTGAGCCATCCGTGTGCGACACGTAGTCGTTGTCGTAGGAGTCCTCCGGCAGGTAGGGGGAGCCGTTGCTCATGACTTGCGGCGCGGCAAACCTGCGGGGCTCCGGCTGCAGCGAGTTCCTCTGGATATGATGGGCTGGACTGAAGCTTTGTGGATGAACGGGGTGATGGTTGGTGTGATAGCCGTGCTCAAGGTTGTGATGATTAAGGTCATTCATTTGACCGGCTGCTTCCCTCAGAGCTCTGCTGCGACCGTTGGGTGATCGCTCGCGGTCGAAATCACCCCACTCTTCCCGATCCTTATCCGGGTAGATGGTGCCATTATCCTGGTTGGATTTGAGCTTGGTGTCAGGGCTTCCTTTGCAGTAGACTTGCTGCAGCTCGTGGGGCTGGGGAGCCTTTTGCATATCCGAGGGGCCGTGATACTGTTTTGTGTAGTAGTCGCCGCGAAAAGTCTGCCGTTGGTGCTGGTAATAAACTCCACTTGAAATAAGCAGCAACAACAGGAACAGGGCTCCGCCTACTGCCCCACCCACAATCGTGCCTAGGCTCCCCTCCGGCAGAGGCGCCAGGGTTGGAGATGTGATGAGGGCTCGCTGCTTATTGCCAGGCACGGTGGCAGAGATGTCGGCAGTTAGGAGGCGCACAGGGGTTGTGGGGGGCATGGTGGTGGTTGAGGGAGGATCTAATGGAGGGAAGGAAAAGGGAGAGGCAAGAGGGAGGGGGGGCAGGAGGAAGGGATGGACAGACAAAGAAAAGTAGATAATGTCAATGCCAGCTACATCAGTATATCATTAACAGTCATATGAATTTGCTTCCAAGATTTTAATATCTTCTAGCATGACATATAGCATGAATAACAGAACTCTATCCTCTATTGCCATGGATGCAACAGTTCCAGGTTTGGGTAAGGTCTTTTTTGCGATTGCACACCTGAAACTGTTGTCCAGAGCAAAGACGACTAAAACAAAAACATGGAAGAGAAAGGAGAGTTGGAATCTTTATGATAAGGGATTCATGAGGAGCTACATACTAACATCTCCAGCTAACACTGAAGCACAGTCATCTGCAACAATGGAACCTAATGAGCAACATTTGTGTTAGCTGAGAGAGGGAGTACGGATGACCACATAGCTGAGTGATGAGAACAAACTAAATGGAAGGAAGGGGTCAGGGAAAGGGTACGTGGTACTGGGGGAGGGGAGAGGGACAGACGTTGAGAATACCCGAGGATTGGGTGGCTGCTACGCCTAACTGCTAACATGGTGCTAGGATAGAAGATTGCGTTAACGCCATTACCATGCATTGATCGCTCGATTGTGTTAGGGAGCAGCGTGTAGCGTTTCATCGCATTCTGGGGCATGCATCTGGACTGTGCAAGCAGCGTTCACAGAGACTGGAAGCTGAAAGTCAAACTATCCCATTACGAAGTGTCCTGTTCCCGGCGCAATGAGAGCTATTTGGCTGGCTGTGAGGTGTGTGCATGCATTGAGTGCAGAATGTGCGAGTTCACTCTCAGGAGTCAGGGCTGCAAGCTCTTCAGGGTTACGAGGTTCAAATGCTCCAGCTAAAGTGGGGAATAATTTGCTCATCCTTGCTGGAATGAATAATAAACGTAGCATACATAAAGCATTCTTGGACGCTATTGTTCCCGCAAGGTTAAAGGTAATTTGGATGCATCTGCGGGTCTGGTGAGTGAATGTATACGTATGTAGGAAAGAGCAGCTTTTTAGTTCAGGAAAACTGAAATGTTTTTGATACAAAATAGATCCAAAATCCTTTTCACACACCCATGATATTCCTGGCACAAACATTTGTTTCATATGTAAAGCCACAGGGATAGTTCAACCAAAAATCTAAGTTATTACCAAGACTGGTACTAACATCTAAAGGGCAAAGCATGGTCTCGACAGCCCAGGTTATTACTTAGTCACCCATTTTTTTTTATAGACCTGTGCATGGTTATTCCGTTGAGTGAAATATTCACTGAATCAGCTCACAAATTGCTCTTTTGATCTGAATGATGATTGAATGATTCATTCCAGAACTTGATCTCAATTCAAATCACTAACTCCATGACTTACATTTTAGACTATTTTAATTGTTTTATGGCTTCAGAAGACTTGGAAAAAAGCACAAAACTCTAACTTTAAATTTTTTTGGAGATTAACGCTATAAAACACCTACACATCTACAGAAGAACGCTAATCATCAACAAGGTGATGAGTAATAATGACTATACTGAATTATAATTTTTGTGTGAACTATCCCCTTAAACCACAAGGACAAGGATAATGTCAATTTATTTTAATTTATTCAATTTCGCTCAGCGCGTTAAAGAATAATTTGTTTCAAATCAATAAACTGTAGAGCTTCTGGCCTCAGCACGTCAATGTCCAGAAGGGAAGAGAACAAAACAAGTCACGGAAAGGTCAGAAATCCCTCCCTCTCTCATGCTTCTCTTCTCTGTGCTTCCATAAAATCCAAAATTATTATAATTCACGTACAGTTTGTGGTATCTCATTCCTATCCATGCTGTAAGGATGAACCTGTTTGGACGGAGTGTGTAGGTGTGTATTTATTGACCACAAAGGTAGAGACATGTTATTTAACATGCAGGACAGGTACTGCCCACCCATACTCATGCACAAAGATCAGCAACTAACAGCAGCACACACACTTTCACACCCACATTCACTATCAATACGCAAACAGTAGCAGTAGGCATTATAGTAGAAAATCACGACTTAAATGACGCAAAGGGGATTCTTATAAGATAGACGCAGACAACTTTGACATAAAACAACCAAACACGCACAGAATCGCAGTTAGAAGCGGAATCTTTCTCAAGGGGAGAGCATAAGAAAATTTAAAAAGAAAATACATAATTAATGCCAGTTGAAAAGAGCTGGTGAATGTTTCATGAATCTAGGACATCTCTCAGTCAAGGTTGCTTCCGCTCTATTCTCCGCTTGTATAACAGCGTGACAGTCTCAGAGATGTAAGTGTGCATGAGGGAGGGAGAAAAAGCAACAGAGAGAGGGAGCGAGTAGTAGTGATTATCACAGAAACTCATTAAACAACAGTGTTCAGTGTTTAATGCAAAAAATGATGGGAGATAAACATAATGGAATGTGACATCAAACACCTGTCTCAGAGGTCAACTAGATAATGACTGAGGAAACCCAATAAAACCCATAAAAATAATGAAGATTATAAGCTTGTGTCTCACATAAAAATGCATCCAGACCCATGTAACTCTGAGTGATGAGATCTTCTAAAGAAAAGCTTTGTGGCTCAAAAAAAAAAGTTCACCCAAAAATAAACAGCATACATTTTTTTTTTAAACAAATACATATTAGGAATTAATATTTTCAGGTGAACTTCTCCATGAAGAAAATGAGATAATCCGAATAACGCCAACATTTCAACCCACCTATACTGTGTGTGAGTGTTTCAAATAAATTTGATGTTATTTCTTACCATTGTTTCTCCAGTTTCACATAGGATACATACTGGTTAACTTTGATAAGATGGGAATGTCATGTTTCACGTCTCTTACTCACCCTGAACACGTATACTAATGTCTCGACTGTGCAGTCCGATGTCGTTTGCCACCTCACACCTGTAGACCCCAGAGTCGTTCTTCTGCAAGGGCCTCATAAACACCAAAGAGTTATTCACCACCTCTGCTCCACCCGGCATCTCTCCATCCAACCTAAAACATGCAAACATGTGTTAAGCAAACTCCTTCCTTTATCAAAGTCTGCACAGGCACTACGGAAAAATGTCAGTAGCAGCTGAAATCTACAACGTCAAATCAAACGTTTGACTGAAAACATGTTTCTCAAAATCTTAGAATCCTATATATTCACAACCAACTAAATCTAATGGATAATTGCAGACAGAAACAAGTGAAATGCTTTTGAGAAACTGATTAGTGGCTACCATATATGTCAATTTGTTAAACATTTTTGTTTGCCCATGACTTCCAATCTGTGTTATTTTTACAGCTCAAGTTACTCCATTGTGGTTTGCTAAAACATTTACGACTGCTTGAGGCTCACATGATTGATGGCTAACTTAGTTAACAATACTGACAAACAATAACAGATTAATGGATTACAAAAATGAGCTTTGCATACATTTTTGGCACAATGTTTGGGCATCCACTCATAATACTGGACACTTGCATTGAAAGCTGACAGTTTGAAAGCTACTCGGTGTTGTGAGCGGTAGAGATAATCTGCTGCTTCGAGATGAGTTCAGGAAACAAGCAATAACACTCTTGAACCCATTCCAGACACGGTGTGCTCTGGCTATTGTGAGTGTAGTAGTTGCACACCTGATCCATCTGAAGTGCTGGGCAGGCGGGTTGGCCTTGGCTCGACACTTCAGTTGCACATTCTCCCTGCCCACATACCAGTCGCCATCATAGCCCAACACCAGGATGTCTGGAGCAACTGCGCACACACACAAAGCACAAAGGGATCATTCAGAGTAGTTTAAGAAAGGTAAGGCTAGGCTATGCCTTGTTTAAGACCCTATGAAATGACATGACAAGTGCAGTTTTCTGCTCCTGTGTTGACGCATTTCCTGTTGAAAAACAAAGTTCAGGCAGGACATTTCGATTTTTAAAAGACCTGAAAGGCTTGGTTTACATCGCAGCCATAAATCACCAGCAGCCATGCTGATTTGCCAGTTGCCATGTGTTATGTATTAGGGGGCGGGGCAGCCTCATGCTTGAGAGCATCCAATTGGATAAAAATCTGTGCAGTCAGGAAAAATAATTAATATTTTGGGTTCATAATGTGTTTGTGTACACAGATGTCCACAGTATAAATGTGTACATCTCTACAGACACATTAATTAATACACACACGTTTAATAATTATATTTTTACAATATACATTTTTAAATACTTTTAGCGAAATTTAACATGGTACATTTTTATATAAGGTAATACACATGGACTACATGAAAACTTTTTGTGGTTTGAAAGAAAGGACATTATGTTTAAACTAGGTTTAATCTGTGAGAAAGTTACATTTGCAAGATAAAAATGTGACAGTTAGAAGAAATACCAAGTAAGTCACAATCTTGCAATTTTGACATTGTCTCTTATCTGAGACTTGGGACTGTAACTTTTTCATCTCTCAAAGAGTGTTCTAATTGCACTAAAAATGTAGATTTTACACACACTGGCACAGATACAAAGCAACTTCTACATAAAAAGAAACTATAAGAAATAAAGTTGCAGTTTTAAGTTTGCAACTTTAATTACTTCATTTTTTGCTGAGACAGAAACATCTTTTATATCCATCACAAATGTTACAACAATAAAGTAGCAATCTATAACACAACAACATTATTATTATTATTACTAATTGATCATAAAGCAACATAATTCATCATCAGGAGCAGGCACCAGCAGTACAAAACCACTTACAAAGGCAACGCACACTGTATTGATTTGTGCCTTTAGAAAAGCTCTTTAAAGTTCTTTAAGTGAGCGTGCTGAATTAAGATGTCATGTAGACCCTATGAGATGAAAAAAGATGGATGGAAATCGAGGGAAAAAAGCTTCCGTGACTGTATAGCGTCTATTGAGCACAGAAGCGTCGTCCCATGACTGATGTGACCTCTCTCTCTCTCCTCGTACTCCTTACACCGGCTGCTTCCTTTGCCTGCCCCTCACCGCTATATCTATATTTCATACAGCGGACATCTGCGCTTACGTATTCGCCACCACCGCAGATACACACTTACGCGTCTTCCTTGTTGCTCAATGGTGCTTAGTAGAAGTCTGTGTGCAGAAGTTGTTAAACGCCGCTGATAAATCATTTGTCTGAAGCATCACTACCAGTATTCAGCATAAGTTCATGAAACCCTGAGGATTGCGTCTTAGCAAAAGGGCTTTTAGCTTTATCATGCACAAGACGGCATCAAGACATCATGTCATGTGGATAGTTACCGCACTGGGGTGATATGGAAAACAGATGTGAGCTCTAGACATAAATCTGATTGCTTGACGTGGTATAGAAAAAAATATAAGTTCCTGTGAAATCTTCTCGGAGAAGCTACTTCGGGTTTGTTGTGTTAGTTTGAGCAAACAAAAACAGGCTTGCGTGCACACAAGAACAAGCACTAACTGAGACTCAAGTAAATAGGTTTAGTGGCCAGTTGGCTGATAAGTGGTTGCATGGTTTAAATAGCAAGAACTCGGATTCTTGCATTTGGGTTTCTGATTGATGTGAGCTAAATTTTTAAATAGACATGCAGGGCTGATTATCCATACAGATTTCTAGATTTAATCGTAGTCAACATGATTTAGGTTTCCATTTCGTGCGGATGTGCATACATTTCAGTATATTTTTCATATTTATAACAATCCAACAAAGCAAATATAATCTAGAAATGATATATTGAACATTATGACTACTAATTATTTAAAATTGTACAAAATTAACAACACAAAATCTGTTGTGTGAATACTAAAAGCAAACTTTAATTAAAAATATCTTGTGTAAAAGCACTCCTTACTGTATGTACAAACTTCCAGGAGAAAATAGTGAAATGTAACTATAATGAATAAAGAAACATCTTTTCAAAATAGTGAAACAGTTACACGTAATAGTGTGCGCTAATGTTTTAAAGACTTATCAAAATGCAACAGAACAGTAAAATTGTGGAACATTATTAGAATTTAAAATGACTGTATTCTATTTTATTTTAATACGAAGCTAGAAAGAAGAATTAGTATTGGCTAATAAATTTAAGCAAATCATAAAAAATAATAATAAAATAGATCTGCATAAACAGGATCATGCACACACTGTTATAAAAAAAACAAATAAGACACTTACACTGTACGTTGATGATATAGGGTATCCTGAAGTCGCTCTGTAGAGCAGGGTGTTTGACTACACATGTTAGCGTGTGGCCCTGGGAGTGGCGGGACGGTTGCCAGGTGTAGTGCACCTGGGTGGTAGTGGTGCCGTTAGCATCGTCCTGCATGTGGGCCTCAGACGTGCCGTACAGATTCGTCTCCCAGGACACGTCTGCAGGGGGCCGAGCCCTCTCAGCGATACAGGTGGCCACTGTGGTTTCATTGCCACCATCGATCAGAGCTGAAGATCCAGCAGAGACATACACCTTCGGCTCCACTAACACAGAGAGAGATTTTTGAGTTAAATATACCACACCACTTGCGTTTAATTCTGAGCTTTAATGCGAGGAGACAAACTCACACTATTACTAGAAAGATGTATCAAGATAACGAACCGAGCTTAAGCATATCCATTCAGATGAGAGTACAAAGCTAACTAAAAGCTAATCGCTCTGGTACTACAGCCAATAAATTCATAAACTGATAAGAATGCCTGAGAATAATTAGATTTTCGTTGAGAAGAAATAAAAGACTTATCGGACTGGAAAAAAGAATTCCCTATGGTTACCACCGGCTGAGGGCGGCCTCGATTTCTCATCAGAGAGCACTAAGTGCTTTTCCAGGGAAGATGAAATTATTTGTTTTAATGGCTTATCCAGTTTAAATGGCAGAAGGGGTGGGGCTTGGGTGTGTATGATCCGTTATGAATCCAGCAGTGTTCAGGCCTGAAAAACTGAGCTTTGCCTCCACAGCGGAAACAGAAACTTAACATGTGTGGCGCGCTTTCCCCTTCCCTTCCACTCCTCTCTACTCAGTGCCATCAATGGTAGGAGACAAATGGGAACGTTGTCCCAGGCTCCTGTGACAAGGGAGGCCCACTAAATCAAGAAAGTCAAACATATATTGACATACACTACAGTTCAAAAGTTAGGGGAATTTTTTTTTACAATGTTTTAAAGGCTGATCAAAATGCAATAAAACAGTAACGCTTTGAAACATTAATACAAATTGAAAACAATTGTTTCTATTATAAATAACTTATTCCTGTAATGGCACAACTAAACCGAAGCTGAGATTTATACAACATCTGAAAGCTGGATAAATAAGGTTTCCATAGTTTATTAGAATATGACAATAATTAGCTGAGATACAACTATGTGAAAATCTGAGGGCACAAATGAAGATCTTAGAAATGCATATTAAGTTTTGATAATTATGGTAGGAAATTCAAAAAACATCTTCATGGCTCATGATCTTTACTTAATACCTATATTTTGGCATAAAAGAAAAATCAATAATTTTGATCCATAGCCTATAACATATTGCTGGCAGTTGATATAAATATACCTGTGTAACTTACGTTTTTTTTTTTTGGTCCAGGGTCACATATTGTGAATACCTTTAATTAAGATCAATTTATTGCATCCTCACTGAATAAAAAAATATTAATTTATTTTCAAATAATTAATTTCATTTTCCAAATGTAGTGCATCATAATAGTTTCCTAAAGTTTCATTAATGAAGCAGCATGACCATGACGAATCAAAATGTATTCTCTGATGCATGACATTAGACAAAATATACAAATAAGAGTCATTTATTTTTGTGAAAAAAAAACAGCCTATTTTTGCAAACAAAAATATATTTAGAAGAGAGACATTTTTAGTCTTAAATGATAATTCTCAACTCAGTCAAAACCATATTGTTCATTCATATTGTTTTTAAAAACTTATTCATTCTTGCCCACCCCCGAAAGTAATAAAAAAAAAAAAATGGTATTTAGTTCATATTGGGTGACGTCATAATGTGATAATAAAGATAAGTACCAAACACACTCATTGATTAGTCTTTGTTTCTCCCTCTCTTTTCCTGCTCAGAGTTTTTTCTTGTCTTATCTTGTGAAGTATTAGCATTGGCAGTTGACCTTCAGAGACAACAGTAGCAGCTGTGGTTGTCGTACCTTCAACCATCCACTGTAGTGTGGTGAGTGACATGTCATGAGGGCCTGTGTGTGACAACTCTCGTGTGTCACTTTAAACCACAAATTCAACCGGATCATGCAATGACATCCTTGACCCTAAAGTGCAGCGGATCCCAAAATGCAATGGGCATCATTCCCACACTCATACACTCCCATCTCCACACACACACACACACACACCCTGAACATTCCTCCTGATCTAATTATAGCTCAAGCGTGTGTTCCCCCTCCCTCGTTCCTGCTCTCTCACTTCACCACCACTTTCCATCCTCCTGCATCCTGCCCCCCTCCATCTCTCTTTTTATTAAAGCTCTCAGTCCCCATTCGTCTCTGCTCTCGTTCACGTTCTGATTTTCCTCCAACACAGCTCATTTTATCGATGACATCATCTTTTTCAATTCATGTATTTCTGAGCTTTATGAACCTTCACTCACTCAACTCGTGTGTCTGCATGTCATTCATTCTCTAAAACAGAGTCTACAACATTTGTGTGTGGCACACGTCAAAAATACATCACTTCATCTGACAATTTATAGTTTAGTTATGGTTTACAATTATGGCCCAACGCCATTCGAAGAGCACAACGTTCTCTCCTTGCAGAAATTGAATAAAAATAACCCATTAGGGTTACTATTAGGATTGGACAAACAAATTGGATATACATACTGTGTGAGCGAGTTTATGTAGGGGTGTGTGTTTGTGGACTGTGTATATGAACACACACACACACACACATATATGGAAATATTTACGCTTATATTCTTATATATATATGTGTATATCTATATGTGTGTGTGTGTAATATATAAACAACATTTTCTTAAATATATACTTACATGTGTTTGCATTTATATTTTTATAATAAATAAAGCCTACACAGTATACATATACACACACACACACTTTATTATATATATATATATATATATATAAAATTAATAATAAATCAAATCAATAAAGAATGTTACATACCCACCCCCTCTGCTATATAGCTTAAAATATGCACAAAAAACCCCGAAGGCAGAACAGAAAGCTGAACAGTCTTGGCCATGTGACATTAAAAACTTATTTTGTATAATTTTTAGAGCCGGGACTTTAACGTGTTAATTTAGATTAATTAATTACACAAAAATAACGTGTAAAATTTTTATACACATTTTAAATTTAAACTTATTTTTGCCACGTGGAACGTTTCTCACTGGATGAGTTTCGGCGGACCGATTATACTGGAGCACCAACAAGCGTTTCATGTTCTGAATGTACTTGAAAGTAGGGATGCACCGATCCAGATCGGCCGATATGTTTGTGCGTTTTGTCAGTAAAGCCGGTCCTGTAATCAGCGGTAAATGCCATCAGGTGCGTGATTTCACATTGAGCCGTATATACTACACACAGCTGTTGTTCACTGACGAGCTGCGCAAATCCACGCTGAAGCGTTATTTTGTTCTCAAAATAAACTTCAAAATAAATCAATAAATAAAAAGTTTCATTTTAAAAATATATTTTTTTTTACAACTTGTCTGGTTTCTGGTTTTAATATTTAGTAAAATTATGTGTAAATGTTACAGTTGACTGGCATAATATCTTTTAAATGTAAGAATGGAATAAATACTGCAACACTGTAAGTGGTACATGATCAAGGTCTTTCCAAGTACAGTATATAAGCATAAATAAATTTAATTTTAAACCAACTTTTTTTCTTGTAAATTAAATGCAGC
The DNA here is from genome assembly GCA_032361165.1 of Enteromius paludinosus. Classification (NCBI taxonomy): domain Eukaryota; kingdom Metazoa; phylum Chordata; class Actinopteri; order Cypriniformes; family Cyprinidae; genus Enteromius; species Enteromius paludinosus. Next base: position 17,166,545 of record JAUMHQ010000069.1, read on the forward strand.
TGTTTTCACACATCTCTTTAAATGAGCTTTTCTTGAACGTTTTGTGAGCCTTTTGACATTCAGCATGCAACTTTTCCATTGGTTATGACTACAAATCAAGATGTTGAGCTGATTCATTGTTGCTGAGAAAATTGTGATTCTTTTTTAAATGCATACTAATGCAATGTATTGATTTATGTGAAATGCTTGGGATGACGAGCAAGCACTTAGCAGTATCCAGAACCTTGGCATCATTTCGGCCACTTATTCATGGTCAAGCACCACTTGAATTTTCTTCGAAAAACCTACTTATGAATCAGTCCTGATTGTGAGTTTCTCCACATCTGTGTCATCCTCACCACAGGAACGTCTCCTCCACACCACCATCGCAGCCAGACAGCAGACTGACAGCGGGTAGTTACAAAGCGAGAAAGAAAGTGAAAGAGAGTGTTTCGCTTCTCCATCGTCTTAACTCCACAACATCCATCCAGATGGCACATGAGAGACGGATACAGCAGGATGGTGACAGGAACACGGGAAGCTGTTGTTCTCTCTCACTCTCACAAACACACGACCCCACCGCAGAGGCCTGTTTGATTCGAGTACGTGCGCTACACATGAAAGAACGTGGCGGGACGTCCCGCAGCATAGGCGGGGAGCGTCAAAAGCCGAGACACGTCGCCCGTGTTGTGAAATCACACACCTTTCAAGCATCAAAGACAGGCGATATGTAAAATATTTGCCACGGTTGTTGTCCTCAAGACGAAGGTATCAGGCAGACAGCAGGTGAAGAGAGAAGTTGATGACATACCGCAAGGTTGCACGGCAGAGGGGCTTTGGTGCCAAAATGGCTTTTGGTGTTGCGGGCTTTTTGTTCGTATTTGTGTGCACTGCGACAAACCGCAGACGAAACCCACTTAACAAACGCAGAGGTGTTTAGAGTGCCAATCTGGGCAAAAGCACATACAGGGCTTTGAGCTGGTATTACAAAGTAAATGTTAAATGTATTTTAGGTAACACTGCAGAATAGGGGGTCAGAATAATGCATTAGTTAAGCATTAATTAATGGTTAATTTGTTCACAATTAAGCATTAGTTGAGCAAAAACACACTAGTAATTAATGATTAACTAATGCTTAATTGTGAACAAAATAACCATTAATTAATGCTTAACTAATACATTATTCTGACCCCCTATTCTGAAGTGTTTTCATATTTTATTCACTTAATTGACTTAAATAAAAAAAAAAACAATTGTCTTAATATACATAATACTTAACAACAGTTTGTTTATATTACAACTTTTTGTCATCTTGAAAGGTTACAAAATTGTTTTTGGGAAAAAAACACCCAAAACTTTTATTTTAAACTATTATCAGTATTTAATTTATGGCTTAATATTACTTTGTAGCCAAATGTATGTAGCATAAAATAAATGATAGTAAAATAATAAAAGAGGAATGCATATTAACAATGAATGTGGAATTATCCTTGAAAAAAACTATGAATTTAGGAAAATGTAGCTTTTACCTCAATGTAATTAGCTAATTTCAGGTCCTTATTGATGTTGGTTGTGTATATAACCAGTTTGTTTGGATTGGAACTAATACTTATTAAAACAAAATGTATTAGCTTACTATTTAATATTTTTTTGTAGTCAAGTGTATGAAAATAACCAAATCAATAGTTAGACAATACCATATGAATAAATAATATTAATTAATATGTAGCCAACTTGTTTGGATTGATTGATAGGTTTTTTTGTTGTAGTTTTTTTTTTTGGGGGGGTTCTCTCTATTTATTAGTATTAGTATATACTGTAGCAAAAATAATAACAAAATATAATTTTCCCTAAAAAATAATTCATGAAAACCTTAAGGGTTCTGGTCATCCAACCAGTGGAAGAAGAGTAGAGTGTTAAGGAAACCTGTTTGCAAACAATCATTATTTTTGCAGTTCTGTTTGCAGACGGCAGTGGCGCAGAAACTTCAGCTGTAACTAACGGTCCGTCAAACGCGAGGTAAAATGAAGCGTTCCATCACAATATTTGAGGTCAATCACCACTTACCGTGCCAACCTGCATGAAAGGAAACAATTAAAATGCTATTTCCCGCTAAAATGCTGTAATGTCAGGTTATTGATGACATATGAACATTAATAACGGAGGCCCCTGACAGGTTGGAGGCAAATAAGAATAACTCTCAGTTTGCAGATGATTGTGAAAGCCTCCTGGGCGTTTCAGAGGAGGATAATGCTTTTTCATTGCCAGCGTGGGCTGAAATGGAAGCTGCCAAACATCAGACTCATGAAGCAGATTTCCAAAATGAGAACGGCCCTCTCCGAGAGTAATTTCACCCTCTGAGACGCCACTTCGCATCCGGAACGTTCCGCGCTCTAATGACTGACAGGTGTACATCTCCGGTTTCATTATGTGTAATAACTACAAAACGGCACTTGATATTATGAATATATTGTATGGAAATGCGCAATCAAATTCAGCTGCTCCGCAGCGCCTCCTGGGAATTCCTGATGATAAAATTTATTTCATGTGACAATTCGGAGTAAACACCCGGAATTTGATCAAACAGAGATGGAAAAGTCTGCCCGTGCCCTCGCAAAACATCTCACTTGACTTTGCAGTCATTTGTTCGCAGCATTGGTCTTGATCAGTTTGCTTTATTCCGCACATAATCAAGACAGTAAGTCACATCTGACAGCTACAGTTCGGCGGGACGTCGGCCCCGGAACGGCAAGATGAATCACGCCCGTGCACCTCCCCGCTTTAATATCTCACGTTTAAAGTCTTGAAGCAATTTTTGGGCTAATATCCAAGCTGTCAAAATCTGCCAACTGTACGGGCGCATGCATACGGAGGGTGTTTGTAATGATGAACTGTGTGGCGGTTGACACTTTGTTGGGCCACAAATTACCTCAGTTCTAGACATCATTACCCTTCGCCGACCGCCTGGATGTATTTATACGTCCTTGCTCTGGCGGTTAGCGAGCGGCGTGTACCCCGCGAATCCGAAAACATCAATTCAAAGCAAATATGTGTCTTTGTGTTGCGTGTGCGTTTTGACATAATGAGCGAGGTGGGGGGAAAATGATCGCGCATTACGCAGGCCCTGCTTTGGCAGAAAACGCTCTATGCCTTTAAGCAACTCATGAAAAATGAAAGAGATTTGTCTGTCATCAACATGCGCGCATTCTGACCTTGACTCCAGACGGGACTAACGGGGCTTCTGAATTTTTTACGGCAGAAGGTAGAACTCCGTGAGGTATTGGAGGGAAAACAACAGTCGCGCTGAGGTGGCGGGAGAAATGGTTGAGAAACCGCTGTAATTAATTTGGAGCAACACGCGTTTCGCGGTTCTCTGGAATGCGCACAGCTAACCTCATGTTTTTTTCTTTCTCTTTACTGCAGCTATGTTCTTTCTCGCCCCGCTTTCATCCTTTTGTTGTTTGTATTGTGGAATTGCTAATGTTGAGAAACACAAAGCCTGTGAGGAAGACTCCAGCAAAGGAAGAAAAGAAAAAAAAAGAAAACCTCTTTCAAAACAAAGTCACAAGATCACAAATCCTGAAATTCTGACTATGGGGACACCAGGGAAACAAAATCAGGTCAGCAATCAGCACTAATGGGGACAGGCCTTCTGTCGGGCCGTGCGGGGTGGTGCGGGTCATTTAGGAGGGAGTGGGAGTAAATGGCGGAGGGAGATCCGAGGAAAGCTGGATGCTGGGAGAGCCCGCGGGGTATTGTAAGAAGCGGGGGGCCTGAAGTGGCGAGGTAGGGGCCCGTTCTGCCTCTTTCTTTCTCTAACCCCCCTCTGACGAGGTCACGGCGAGAGAAGGGGAGAGTAATTCAATCCCCGGGCTTTTTCGGTGCAAGGCCAGCGCTCTTACTGACAACACCCTGAAATTAGAAGCAAACCAGCCCGCTGGAGTGTGTGAGACTTCAGGGGCTGGAAAAGCAGCTCTGCTTTTCCCATGCTGCTCCGCTGTCTGCCTGAAACGTCACCGCGCAATCATCGCAATGATAAGCAGATGACAAAGCTGAGTAATCGCACATGCCATCAATGTCAATGACAAGAACCCGATGCGTCTGATATGATTTTAATGTGTGCCATGTGTGACCGAATCTGTTAGAAAACATGTTGCTCATGTAATCAGCGTGATTCATTATATTCGGCATATTTTTACATGGTTGAACATCTTCAAATACGGGCCAGGTCACATTTTACCCACATGTATAAATTCTGTGATTCAGCTTATATATAGAAATCATGTATTTTAGTATGTATATGTCTGTATGTAAACAAGTACATATATACATGCATACTTTTTATGTATTCATTTATTCTAAATGAAAATTAGGCTTATTTTAGGAGCATTATTTGAACAATTTTATTACACGTAGAGGAATTAAATGAACCTTTTTTGCAGTAGTTGTGTTAACCCTTCATTTTGATGATTATAGAATTCATATAGTTTTTCCTATAAATAATGTAGGGTACCGATCTTTTGATTTGTGGACAAATATGACATAGGCTTGTTTCTTTTTTGTGGTTTTGTGAGATTTTAACATCTATTAAACATTTAGTTGTACCGGTACTCTCTTTTGCTCATTGTGTTAGAGTAATAATATAAATTTAAACAAGCTAAAAATGAGAGTAACCCTTTATAAAAATCAGATTTTATGCATTTGACACTTTCACATACATATGTAGCAGGTTTTAAACTGCTCTCCTTTGTTGTTTTGTTGTCGTACACATACACAGGGACGAGACCCAGTGGCCTCTGTGTTTCCATATTTACATCTATAAAGTTTTATATAGCAGAAATAACTCGAGTCGTGGCAGTTATATCCCAACATAACTCAGCTTTTGTGAGGGCTTCTCAGACATCCCACCCTAATGGTTAATATATCATTAATATGGTGTTGTATGCGCTCACTGTCTGTGGAGTTGCACACAAACCGCAACCTTCATAAGACCGATGAGACACTTCTGTACAGCTGAATCCAGATAGATAAATATATCCCAGAGTAAATGAACATCATCAAAAGATGATTAAGCTACTGCCTTTTCAGGCTTTCGTTCTTATGAATGTGATCAGAATTCATTTTTGCGAACAGAAGATCACGCTTGTACGTCGTACATCTTGCTCAAATTAATGCTATCCAGTCTTGTAATCACTGGCTGGGAAATCATGTTAAATGAAGAGTAAAATTAAACATTATTAGATGAATTGTAAATCGAATTGAGTATTATTTTTGGTGTCACATCATATTAGTCGAGACTCCGGGAAGCCCTGCGATAAATAAGCACATGTAGACGCTCATGCGTTTGGACTTTATTTGCATGTAAATTCCAGCTAGCGGCTCTGGTGTGGCTGTTACTGAGGTTGGTGTTAGTGAGGATTGGGGTGAATTGGTGGATTCAGGCGTGTGTTACACACGATGAGCTTGACTGACTGAGCAAAATATGCCCTTCCCCGCCTCCCTACAGTTCACAGGCATTACCATCTTAATATGGAGGTTGATTTTGCCCCCAGGCTGAGGAAAGAGGGGCAGCGAGGCGGTAGGGCAGGTGTGCTTATGTGGGGAAAAAGAGAATTGACCCCGTCCCATTAAAGAACATGAGATATAAAGGGCCAGGACGAGTCCTGAAGTCCTCAGGCACATGCACGTGTGTGTTTCTACTACACTGACAACTTAGATTCACCCGACTCGCCATTTACAAGCCATTTTACTTCTGTTACAGAGAAAAAAAGAAATTGAATTTATGCATTTATCCAAAGCGTATTGCGTTGCTTTGTTGGTGTTACTAGTGCCATGTTATTCGAAATACAGGAATGAAGAATAGGTCTCTTTTTTTTCTTTTAGCAATGTATTCAATCATTTCGTATCAGAATGGAGCCAGACTTGATTGTGAGTTTGCTGAAATCCAGTACATCAAAGCATTATGGAGTGATAGCGTATGTGGCCTTGGTCAAAAAAAGAAATAAAACCAAAATTATTACAAATATTAAAAATATTTATATATATATATATATATATATATATTTTTTTTTTTTTTTTCAAATTTTTTTTTTCAGCTTGACATAATGTGACACACATCAAAAGAGAAAACATACAGATCTGTATATTTTATATGTTTATTTTATGATTTTATTTTATTTGCATGCTTTATCAAATATTTTATATGTTTGTGGTACATCATCAGGCACTAGGGATTCATTTTTGTATTTATTTATTTAATAAATGTTTTTAAATGTATTATTATTATTTATAAAATGTTTCGTTTTATTAATTTTTTTAGCATGTATATAGAATGTTAGTATAATTATATGTTTTAGGCCCAGTTTCACAAACGGGGCTTACTTTAAGCCAGGACTAAGCATTAGTTAAATTAAGATATTTAAGCTTGTAAACTTTTACAAAAATGCCTTATAAGAAAATATTACAGGTGTGCATCTTAACACAGAACAATGACAATGACATGATATGTCATAGCAAGATATTTTCATCTGAGACAGCTCAAACATGCATTTAGTCTGGGACTAGCTTGAGCCTTGTCTGTGAATCTGGGGGATTGTGTATAGAAGTACTAAAATATGTTTTAAATAAAATGTATAATTCATTTATGCAGCTCATTTTGTAGCTTGTTTTAACATCTTTGGTCGAAAATTAATTGCTGAAGTTGTTTAGTGAAAGCCGTGCCACTATTTTAATGAATATTACAAAGACATATAGTTATGAAGCAAGAACAGACGCTTCGATAACAGTGACACAAACAAAAAATATTTAACAGTATTTACGGTCCATGTAATTTGAGTTCTGTTCTTCTGAGACCTTCCAAGCCCAGCGAGGGGTCTCACTCTCCACAGAGAAGGGGGAGACAGCTAATTTCCCACCCTCTCTAAAAGTGATCCAGGTTTGAGAAGGACGCATTGTCATTCCTCTCTTAAGTGAATAATAGCCCTTCTCTCCTGGCGTTAGAAATTTGGGGAGTGATCGTCTAATCGCTCTGTACTGCCGGCTGATGGATCAGCGCGCTGAGCTGAGAGCTTGTCAATAGTAGCTCGGTAATTAACAGAGTGGCATGGAGCAGGAGGGAGATCAGACAGCCGGATTAGTTCTGCCAGGTTCTCCTCAGCAGTCGATACACATAGAGACAGAAACTCCAAGTGCCCCAAGACTCATTAACATACCTACACCAGATAGCACCTTCAAATTAGCTCGACGATATCTCTCTTTTCTGCTGTACGTGCGTTGCGACGTCTGATCAAAGATTCAGCACTCTACACACAGGTGAGGGAGTTCAATAGGCTTGAATTACTTAAGGTGAGAGTTTTGAACAGTCTGTGAAGTCCAAGTGTAAAATTTGACTTGCATTGTTGAGGAATGGATTATGTTTTATAACCGAAAGGATTTTTTCAGATGTGTATTTTGTTGTGAAATGTTGGCAGTCCTTCCTGGAAACTGTACAAAAATTCAAGTGGTTTGACTTTTTAATCTCATAGTTTTAACTTACCATGTGATCATTTCACTTTAGGACTTAAGTATGTCATACTTTTGACTTTTTAATGACCATTTCATCGGTTCAAATCTCAGTAAATGAATGAATTTAAAAATGCATGGTCTGATTGCAATGCAGTTTACTTTTGATAAATGCATATTTGTAAATTATACTGAAAAGAGCAGCCAGGATATAGTTTAACACGTCTCTTTGTGTGTTCCACAGAAGAAAGAAAGCCATATGGGTTTGGAATGACCTGATGGTGAGTAAATGACTTTCATTTCACACAGTTTTCATTTTTGCCTGAGTTATTTCTTTAAGCATATAGAATATGACCATATTTAGCAGCAGCATGTCACGACTTCTCTCAGAACAGGTTAAATGATACTTTGAACTATATAAACCAACCACCAGCACAAATATTTTTTTTTTTGCATATTTCAATGTAAATATAAGCTGGTATACTCCTACAAGCAAATGACTAACACAGTATATACAGTCTGTACTGTGACATGCAAAACAACCATTTATTCAAGTAGACGTTACATTTTCGTTGTATTGCATTGTATTCAGAAGCTTGAAATATAATACATCTAAATAAATGACAATATACATACATGGCAAGCTTGCACTAGACTTTCTGGACTCTCAAGAAATGTAAAACACAAAAATAACCAAACCTTCAACTCCCCGTAAAACCTCTTCACACATTTTTGCACTGACAATAAATCACCTATATATACATAATACAACCACCAGGCCAGGAAACCATACATTTCTCCACCAAAACATAAATAGCGAGAAGAAAGGTCTGTTTTAGTTTTATATATCATATTTCTGTAGTGCTTTCAATGAGGTGACCATATAAAAACAGAACGGACTTCAATGCAACTTCCCCAATATCCGTTTGGCTCAAATCCGTTGTTGCCAAATGATCAAACGTCATGGTGGAACTTTTGACAGTCGGGCCTGAGAGCTTCATAAATACGAGAGAGCGAGAGTGAAACGACTCTGGCCTGGGATTGGTCTTTGACAGTCAGCTCATTAGAGCAGAACTCGACGCTGGACAGTCTGAACGGTGCTTAAAACACTGAAACAGCCATTCACCATTCAGCCTGCCGCTCTTACAGCTAACAGCTCGACCCAGCAGGCGTCTGCGCTTTTACAACATCGCCATTATGAAGTGGAACAGGTCAGTACGTGAATGGGTGAGAAGCTGCTTTCAGCGCCGCTGCATATTACATGCTTAACCTATCATACACAATTACTGTTTAGAAAAGGGCTGCTTGACCTTTAACAAGAGAAAGAGAGCTCATGCGCTCACGCCGGCCAGCCCTGACTACTTTAACAGAGTACAGCGCAGGACGTCTTGGGTCACGTTCTGCAGAAAACAGCCTGGCGGAGGGAATCACAACACCGCTGCTTTTAATAACGGGGCTTTCCTGTTTCTGACCATATAGGGCGTGCGAGACGTGAATGTTAAACTTATACGACTGGTAGCGACGGTGAATCAATACGAAGTTTAATTTGAAGCTAGCAACACCAAGCAGCAGCTGTTGCCAAAAGACTGTTTAACAAAAAAGTTTGTTCTTCCATATGCTCCACCACAACTTCCTGTTCCAATAGGAAGTATATAAACACAGCAGAGAAAACGTCTCGTCAAGTAATTTCATGCGGCCTATCTAAAGTGTGTGAAATATTGAATAGAACGGATGTAAACTCATTCATTTCGATAACACCTGTGAGGTGAGAAATTATTCGTTCTTTTAATTCCGTCTGAACCTCATTAACTGATAATGAACGCACATACAAAGCAGGACAATATCACAGCAGTGGCTTACAGTTGTCTGAACTTATCCAGAACAAGCGCGTTAGTGCTCCTTTTTCCTTTAATGATGCACCCGTGTACTTTAGATTGATCTGACCCCACAAAAGAACACACACAAAAAAAATCATGCCGAATTTTGATTGCTTCACTTGAAACAATGAGAGAACATGCAAACACTCCGTGGAGCTAAACGCTTAGCGTCTGCATGTTTAACAGTCTGGGACGACTTTGTAATTGGCTCATTTTAGATATCAGACCCCCATGTAATAAAAGGTCCTGAGATTCATGGATGAATAGTAACATTTGTCCTGAGGGCAGTTGGTTTTTATTCCCATTTGGGAATGTCACTGGGCCACAATAACAACGCATACATATGTAAACATGCTAAAAAAAAACAATGAATATCAGCATATGATATGTGGCCCGATAAGTGCTGTTTTTTATCTTCATTTAGATTATAATTTTTAAAAGAAACTGTCATCAAATATTGCCAGTACGGATAAATCATGACGATTTAAGACAATATTTGAAGGGAGCAAGACGAAATGCTCGCTTTTATGTCCACGTTTAAATATGTATTTATTTTACATTTTTATTTCATCACACTATCACAATAAAGTGAATACAGAGGAGAATTTAAGTGAATGATCTTTTATTTATTCATTTACATTTCACACACTTTAATTATTTAATTTTAATTTCATTTCATCATTAGATTTCTCCTGCTGTCATGTTTAGAGAGAGAGAGAAAATTTCTATCCATCCTGTTAGTATTTTGTAAAATAGCAAGTCCCTTCCTAAATGACATCATCATCCAGGAAGTGACATGACTGAATGGAAAACCAATAATTTGATGAAACATGTGGTAATAAGTGTTATGGAAGCGGACGCTACACAGGAGGTAAGTATAATATAATGGTTTATTTTACAGCAGAGTAAGTAACCATGGATGAAGACAATGATCAAGGTGAGTATCAGAGAACTGGTTGGTATGTCGTTGATATATGCAGAGCAGTGACACAATCTAATTACAGATCCGTTGGAGACAAATAGAGACAATGGAAGCACGCTGGACTGGGTAGATGACCACATACACGGAGAGACACTAGAACGGAGGAGAACAAGGAGGTAAGTACAGGATAAGTAAGTATAAAGAGTTTAGTCCACTTCGTTGAAACGAGCTCGGACGCTGACTGTGGAGTGGTGTGTGAAAAGAAATTGAAAAGAGATAGATTGAAATGGTTTATAAACTCTGTCAATTCATAAATGAATAGAATATAAGCACTTGAGTTTAATCACAGCATATTGTTTGTTTTCAAATTCTACTGCACTCGTTTTATGCCAGTGCTTCTTTAATTCTGATTTTTATTATATTTAAGGTATTCAGTTTCAACACTTCTGTAACGGTGGGCCAGGCGAATCTGTTACCCCTCGCTTCAGACATACAATATTCAGGAATGCTTAATATCTGTCAAGAGCCCGTGATAATTTTATTATTGCTCTAAAAACATTAGTCCACAGTGAATTTGCTGCATTATTAGTTCGACTGAGCTGAAAATGCGGAATCGTCCCCGTTTCAGAGGCTGGATGGTTTCACCCAATCTGAATAAATAAATGATGTCTCTTTCCTAATGGACATGCCTACTTAAACATCGCATCCATTATTAATCCAACAGAGTCTCTGACAGATGAGCTACAATAACGTCCCTGCCCGTTCCCGTTCGGCCCGTTATCGACTCGAGCGCGCAGATAAACGAGCTTTACCTATCCGAACCCGAACGAAAGCCCTATAGATGAGGGCATGGCTAAGCCTGATTTAATGGGCAGTTTTTTAAAGGGAGAACTGCTGACCAGAAATGTTCAATATTCCACCCTCCGCTCCCGTACGCGCACCTTACCCCGAGCCCGGCTGAAATGTGGCTTTAATTAGCGAGAAAAAGTCCTATCAAAGCTAGTTTGCCATTAAATATTCAGCTTTCTTTTCCGAGTAGATCAAGAGGGCTTAAACAGAAGCTATTCTTGACTTTAAATAGCCTTAAAAAATACGTGCGAGATCTGTGGGGATAAAATTGCACCTTGTTAGGTTATAACCTAACTCTCTATTTGCCTTCGCCGAGCTTTTTAATGGGCCTATCCGCGGCGGAGGAGGGCTTCGGCGCACAGATACGCTATTAGCCTTGTCACTCGTTTAATAATGACGGTTTATGAGCCATCTCCTTTACATATTTACTGTCCTTAGCCATACAGACTAGCATATGGCCATTTACAATGTCCTGCATTGCTCCGCCGGGGATTCCTGGACGTGGCTCCATTTGGTTATATACAAAACTCCTCCCCCAGGGGACGGCATTAGGCGTGACCTTTCACCTCTCCAAATACCCTGTGGTTTATGTGCTCTAATAACATGTGGCAAATATTTACCAGCCCGCGTTTTGATATATCGGCGCACCGCTGTGAATATTAGAAGATATTTTCTGCTCAATCGGGTTCCGATGTCAAGGTAGACGCGCACCCTGGAGAAAATACAGTGCAGTGCACAATGCGCCGCCTGTGCTTTCTCTCTCTTTTCAGAGCCCGGCTGCTGGCTTACATAATCAGAGTGAATGGAGGCAGATTAGTGAGCGTGCATATACATTTGAAAAGTTGCGTGTCCCCAGCGCATGTCGGCTGTGCAGGCCGCTGTTATTGGGTTCTCACCGGAGGCTGCGGCTCTTTAGGAGGACAAGAGAGTGTGTGAACACTTCAGGCGGTAGATTTAAAGCTGTAAATGGATTATTTCTTGGATATTAACCACCCCGAACAGCCAGATGGCTTCCGGGAGCCTTCCAAAGGCAAAAACACACACACACACACAAACGCATAGGCGCCCACCAAGATACCTGAGTCTTTTAATCCTCTTCAGCGCAGTCTACAGCAGTGCTTCTCAACGGATGCGTCGAGAGACAGAAACAGGGCACAGGTCACTGACAATCATGCATATAATAATTAGGATAGCAGTAAATAAATATGTGTGTATATTGGAAATAATATCTTAAAATATATTGCATTTAAATTGTTAGTTATTTTTAATTTATTTAATTTTTTATATAAAATAAGTCTCAAGGATGCCTTTATATGATCAAAATACAGTAAAACAGGAATATTATTTCCTTATAATAACTGTAATTTATTTTATTTTTTCTATCAGTAATCATGCAGACTTGTTGCTAATGAAATATTTCTTATCAATGCTAAGTACAGTTGTTTTACTTAGTATTTTTGAAGATTTAAATCAAGATTTATTTATATATATATATATATACACACATATATTTTTGATTAGTATTATTTATTTATTTTAAATATAAATGTATATCTATCTATCCATCTAAATTTAATTCTTAATTAATAGAATATACATTTTATTTAATTTATTTTGATATTTATACCAGCCACTGATTGTGATTGTATGGCCAGTATCTTTTTTTTTTTTTTTTTTTTGAAGAGTTAAAGTTCAAATGTCACCTTGGTAATATAAAATCAAACAGACTTACTTCTGCTTAGATCTTTTTAGTAGGAAGATAACCATTATATTATCATTAGAATTTCCTAGATGTCTCTCTCTATCACCTCAGCTGTGTTCAGAAACTATCAGTCTAAAGACACAAAGAACGCTGCGATATTCCCTATTTCATATGCAGATGTGCAAAACCTTCAAATTAGACCTTCACGGGAAAGTACATACATTATAACTGCTAATTGCACCGCTGCTAAATTACAGAAATGCCAGCGTATGCCATATGTAAGCCTAACTCGCCAAGTATATTCCGACTTTCACACTTCTAATTGGCTGCTTCCTTGAAATCTTCCCAGACATGTGGAGCATGGGCCTTTTTTAAAATGATTAAAAGACTTTCCTCTGTATATTTTACATGGGAATATTCCTTTTTTTTCATGATGACTAATTGAGTGGAGTGAACGGGGAATGTAATTCCATTTTTATTCGTTGGCACTTCCTAAAGTGAAGCAAGACGCTACAGGGACGTCTCACCTGATAGATACAAGTCCTGATGACAGAAATCAAAGGTTGTAATGCGATAGGGTCAAATGCTTTGTTTAGTTGCTCGCACCTGTAATCTAAAGCAAATTACGGTAGGCTAATTTCACGGACAGTCCCTCTGGGGCAACCTGGGGTTAAGTGTCTTCCTCCAGAGCACAATAGTGATAGAGCCGGTTACTGACTCTTCATTCAGGGTCACTACTGTACTTGTTGGGGTTGTAACCGGTAACATTTGTGAGTGGGCAGTGCAGTTTCTTACCGTGTAGTTGAGCACCGTTGGGTCTTAGATGTGGTTTAGTAATGTTAATAGCCTTATATTAGCTAAATGATGTACAGTGGCCACAAAACACATTTGGACACTTAGTGTAAGACCAAGTGTCTAAATGTCATTGCACTAAATGAAATGGCAAACCGGCTGCCAATTATTTCAAAAATTATAAAATCTTACATTTTCTGTTACAGAAAAAGAAAACAAGTCCAGCAAAGGTAAAAAAAATCAAATGTTAAAATAATTCAATGTGGATTTTTTGGTAGAAAACAAAAAAAATATTCATGTTATTTGGTATCTTGCATGCCATTAAGCATCAGGTATTTGTGCTGAAAAGACAAAATTAGCACACTTGTCGAGCAAAACTTGTAATAAAAAAAAATTGGTTAGGTTTATTAGTGTTGACAGTAACACTTGTTAACTATTAACTACTATAAAGCTTATAATTAAGCCACATGGTTTGATGATTATATAATTCAATGTCTTACATGACTATTTACTCACAAATAACAATGATCAAAGTTGGATTTTATTGAAATCATTGTGTGTTGGGTTAAAGGTGAGCTGTCTTTTCACTTATTTCAGTTAACTTACTGTTTTTATGGTTTTAATTGAAGTTAATTATAAAAGCACTGTTTCATGATCCTTCAGAAATCTTTCTAATATGTAGATCTGATTCTCCAGAAGAATTCTTATCAATGTTCCCAGTACTTTTTGAGGTCAGCGTAGGCTATTCTATTTAGTATCCTAATAGCATTTCAATTCCGTTCAATTTCACTGTATTATCTTGGGCCTTCTAGTATTTTCGAGCTAATGATATGAATATGGTACATGCAGGTGTAATATTGTGCTTTGTGAAACATAAACCTTGTTCACGAGAGATAAAATCCCTCTAGATGCCTTCACCGCCGTAGTTAAGTTTGCGCGGATTTGCATGTCTCCGCAGTTCTGCCAATGGGGAGGCCCGATAAGTAAATGTTCTCCATGCGTTTGTCACATGATTAACCTACATGCGAAGCTAACAACAGCATGATGTGGCTTCCCGTTCATCTGCATGTCCTCCCCACTCACTGCCTACTTAACTTGCAAATTCTTCTGAACTGTAACCTACTGTCTTATGGCCGTTGATTCTACATGTCCCTGTAGATGGGCTGTCATCAGAGGAGTGTGCGCGTGTAAGCAGCGGCTCCGCACGCCACATAATTGTGCGAGGAACTGTGAGGAATTCGGAGGGAGTTGTGACTCTGACTGGTGATGCATTTCCTGTCCTCCCACTTTCTCTTTTTTCACCACATACAGAAGCTTCGCACATGATCTGATCAGGGAGATGGGAACACTGCTGTGAATGATTTTGCATAGCGTTTCGCCAACTACTGCAGCGAAAAATCCTGTTTTATTTACTAACCAACAGGTTACCCAGGGACTGCACTGATAAAAGTGCTGTAAAAAAAGATCATTTAAAGGAACAGTTCACCTAAAAAATAAAAAGGCTGAACAATGCTGAAAATGTTCTTAGGCTTAAGCAGTCCAAGATGTAGATGACTTTGTTTCTTTATTGCTTTGGAAGAACTTAGCATTACATCATTTGCTCACAAATGGATCCTCTGCAGTGAATGGGTGCCATCAGAATTCAAGTCCAAACAGCTGATAAAAACATCACAAGTAATCCATACCACTGAAGTCCATCAGTTAATATCTTGTGAAGTAAAAAGTTGTATGTTTGTAAGAAAAAAAAAAAAAAAAATCAAGAATTTCTTTTTTTTTACAGTTCAAACTGTTGCATCTGGTTAAAATAACAGTGCTCTATCCATAATATTGCTTTCTCCAGTGAAAAAAACATATCTTGTCTGAATCAGGAGCAACATACTGGATTAGTTGTGTTTTTATGTGATATTTTTATCAGCTGTTTGAAAACTCATTCTGACGGCACCCATTCACTGCAGAGGATCAATTAGTAAGGGAGTGACGCAATGCTAAATTTCTCCAAATCTGTTCTTTTTGCTTTGCAGATTGTGGCAGCAGTAATTCACCAAATAATGATGAATTGATCAACTGTTGTCAGTTGCAAGGTATTTAAATCAACATACATTTTTACAATATCACAATCTAATGTTCAAAACTAGCCTGCAAGAAAAAGTTTTTGTTGAACGTCTTTGCAGTATATCATCACTCACTACATGAAACCATTTTAAAAATAGACATTCTGAAAATGGCACAAATGTGCTGCTTAATCACGTTTAATAAGGCTACTGAATTCTGACAGGCATGGTGCTTTTTTTAATGTTTAACACTTTTCACCGTTCACACAAAATGCGGGCGTAAAAGAGTTTCAACTCTTTTCAAATATAATTGCAATTAAGGGGTGTTCACAGCAGAACCTTGCAGTATTTAACCTTGAAAAGACTTCCTCCACAATAATCAGCTTTTTAACAGCTAATGACTCCGATGTAAGTTCACACTGTGCAGGCAGGGCTGTGAACAGTCCTGTTCATTAGAGATGTTAACCACTTGGGTTTCATCTATAAGGACTTAATAAGACCAGCGCTCCGGTTACAGACATTTAGGTGACAGATTACATGTAGCTCTTGTTATCACGTTTGATCTACATGGCAAACCTGTCACTATTAGTTCTGTCAAGTAGCGTCTTTTTAATGAAACTTTCATTTTTGCCACTTGAAGTCAACATGACTTTAATAATTGTGTAATTGCTTTGTCAGTGCATGCGTCCTTTCTTATTGTGCACAGATTATTTGTACGAGTTATACAATCGTTTAACTTAGAGACTGCTTCAAAAAATCTAGTAGCATTCAAATGCACATATTCAATAGTTTTTTAAAATTGTTTTGTTCACATCTAAAATATGAAATCATATTCTGTAATTAAAATAGTTTGACTGACAGAATATGCTTGCAAAAAAGTATTATCGTTTTTTACTCATGTTGTTTCAGACAAATGGCATTTTTTATTAATGTGAATGACACTGTTGTTTTTTCATTATTATTATTTATTTATTTATTTATTTATTTATTCATTCTTTTTTTTAATTCCCAACATGATTTTTGACAGAATATGGAAAGTTTAACAGTGAATTGTTTACTGGTAAAGAACTGTAAATAAGAAAATAAAATGGGTTGTAAGTGTATTTTCATGCTGGCTTTATTATAATATTCTAACAAAAAAAAAAATTAATTATGATTATGTTTGTTGTTACTGAAAGCCTGTGCATGAGAAGACTTATATAACATAAACAACTTTTATGGTTCTGTTGTGTTGTTGTTTTTTCTCTATTTCTTTAAAATACAATTTCACACTGAAATCATATTTTGGAGATAAAATTGTTCAGAAATGTTGGGAAAATTTTTTTTTTTCATTAATTATTATTATTTGTTTTTAAATAAAATAATTTCAAATCACCTGAGCCAATAAGCTATTCACGACAGAACATAGATAACATAACAAACATGTAAACATAACAGATGTTTAATGATGTGCCAAATGTTCTCTAAAAGGCAGGCCAATTCTGCACTCATGCTGTTCTACTACGAAGCCATGCTGTTGTAATAAAATAAAAAAGTACATTTCTTAGTAAATTTGGACTCTTCTAACCATAAAACAATTTTTCACTTTGAAACAGTCTATTTTAAATAGTCTTGCCCCACAGGAAACCCCCTGTTACAGTATGTCCTGTGGGCCAAAGCTCATTTAAAATGGACTTCAGCTATGCCTTCCTTTTTACATGATACATTTTTTTTTTTTCAGTTCAAACTGTTGCCTCTGGTTAAAGAGTTAAGAGTGCTCTATCCATAATATTGCTTTCTCCAGTGAATATATCTTATCTGAATGTCTGAATCAGGAGCAACATACTGGATTACTTGTGGTTTTTTTTGTGCTATTTTTATCAGCTGTTTGAAAACTCATTCTGACGGCACCCATTCACTGCAGAGGATCAATTAGTAAGCGAGTGATGCAATGCTAAACTCTCCAAATCTGTTCTTTTTGTTTTAGATGCTTTTATATGATAAAAGTTGTTCCTTGCACACAGAGATTCCGCAGGTTCTCTGAATCTTTTGATGATGTTATGAACTGTAGCTTGAGATTCGCAAAGCCTTTGCAATGTGAAATTGAGGATCATTGTTTTTAAAGTACTCTTTCACAGATTGGAGAGCCTCTGCCAATATTTACTTCTGAGAGACTCTGCTTCTCTAAGACATCCCTTTTATAGCTAATCATGTTACAGACCTGATGTCGATTAACTTAATTAATTGCTAGATGTTCTCCCAGCTGAATCTTTTCCAAACGTCTTGCTTTTTCAGTCTTTTTATTTGCTCACATGCCAACTTTTTGAGGCTTATAGCAGGTATCAAATTTAAAATGAGCTCATTCAGTGGATAAAGTGTAGCATTTTTTGTTTGAAAATAAATAAAATAAAATAAAAATGGCCCAAGATTTCCAGAATTCGGGTTGTATGTTGACTTTAACATAATATTGTGTTGTGAAAAAAAATTAAATAAATAAAATAAAAACAGGCAAACAAAAAACACTTGTTATTATTTGAACACATTGTTTCAGACTATTGGTATTTAGTCTCCGTCAAACATGGCATGATACGGCTTAAGATATTGTCAATAAACTATATTTAAGTGTTTTGACAGAAGGGAAGGTTAACTGTAAATTTTGCATGACTTCCGAAGACAGATTGCGTGAATATTATGTTGCTTGTATTTTTTCTTTCTTTTTTTCTTTTTTTTTTTTTTTGGTTCTTTGAAAGCCAACATGTGTATCCGTATAGGTGACACAAACTAAACAAAAGCTCTCATTGTATCATGACCCCAAAAGGAACCTCTTCAAAAAAACAAACACAATGCTCGGATTTACACGTCCATATAAAGTAATTTTATATGAATTCAAGTTAAGATGTGCATAGCGAGTCTTAAGCAATTACGAGCTAATTGTTCCTCCTAATTGCCTTCGCAGGACTGCAGAATTCCATAGAACGTTCCAGACACAATGTTATGACAGCTCCGAACGTACAAGCCAAGAGTTTGGAGTGTTCTTGTGTGCTGCTTTTTAATCTGAGCCCGGCAGATGAGAGGCTCAGTAATTGCTATATATTGCTCTTTGTTTCAAGGACCTTTGATGATCCCAAAGCCATGCCTTTATCAGAAGACAAAGTAATTAGAAGGGAATATGAAGGGAGGGAGGTGGTGGGGGAGGACGGGGGTCTTGTCTTCTGATTAGCAGACTTCTCACCCTCCACGTACACTCTGATTATTTTTATAGACTCCTCGCCTGTCGGTGTTGGTTCACGGTGAAAATGAAGATTCAAATGTGCAGTCAGCATGTTGTTGTGTTTGCGCTGGTTAATAATGATAATAAAACAAGGTGATAATGGGTCAGGTTTGATGGGAAAACCACTTGTTTCTTTGCTGACTGTTCAGCCATGCAGAAATATGCTTCATCTGCCAAATACACTATTGTTATAATTAAATGTCTTATATCTAGTAATTTTTTTATAATTGTATTATCTATAATTATTATTTTGCATAATATAACACACAGAAAAACACTTTTTTTATTTATGAGACTTCTAGTTAATACATACATTCATCACAACTGATATTTTTCTCATTTCAAGCATTTATGCATGCATATATATATATAAACAATTCAGTCAGCTTTTTATGTGCTAATATATTTTAGGCTATGCGTAATTTAAACTACACAAAGCAAAATGAATTGCAACTTGCACTATTGTTAGAAAGTGTTACATTTTCCAGTTCAACTATTGCAATATTAACAATGTTAACATGCAATTCTTTGTAATACGCATTTCATTGTTTAATTTTAAGTAGTTTTTTTTTGTGCTCAATAAAACTAGTTTAAGTGATGCATATGGGACGTGTGCATGCACGTTCAATATTGTATTTACATAAACATGCTAAATGTCTTTTTACGCTATTGTTGTTGAATCTTTTCCACCTCCTTTTCCTTTTCCCTGCAGTGGTGCGCGGGGTTACGAACACACACGGTGGGAGAGTTTGCACAAGTTCAGTATCAGGTTTAGGATGAGGATGAAACTGATCCAGGATATCCCAGCCAGAAGGATGTGTCTCATTTTCCAGGGAATTTCCTCCTCCGTGGAGTGCAAGGAAGAGTGGTGGAGTGATTTGATATGTGGGATGTATAGGATAAAGCAGGCCAGAGGGGGTCATTCACAAGGCTTACTTTACCAGGTTACTTTATTTAAGCAGAATTTTCTGTATGTAGCTCGAATGCTTGGAAATGTACAGTACATAAATACAGACATTATTGTGAGTGTTTGTTTTTTAACTCGTCTAACAGTGTTTCCAGGAAATGGATGGATCCATCTGGTGAGGCCTCGAAAGAATGACCCAAATATTAGTAAGTGCAAGCACACATTTACACTTCTCTTTGGTCCAATGACAAATTTGTTTATGGATCTGTATGTTAAGTCGTATTTGTGTGTTATTCTGTAACATCCACCGGGGAACGCTGACCTTTTATTCTACACATAATGGATTGAAGTATTGAGCTTATGGCTTTGGTAATTCATTTTTATTATTTATTTATTTAAGAGGTGAAACTGTATTTCAGGCAAACAAGGACGAAAAGATTTTGAATTAGGCCGCATTGCCTATTGTTATATGATATATGAGTATAGCTCATATAAAAAAAAAAAAAAACTTGAATGTTATTGTCTACAATGTTATTATAATGTAATGCAATATTGCATATTTATCGAATATAAATGTATAAATGTTCTGATTACTTCATGCAAAAAAAGTATTCCAGTTATTTAAATATCAAATTGATATTATATGCAAAATGTGTATTAATATGAAATATTTACATTTAAATAACCAAAATTGAACCAAACTGGAAAAATAACTTTTGTTTGTTTGTTTTGAAATGTTGATATTCTGATTGGATCGACTTTTCTTCATGTTTCCTCATCATTCTGATGAGCTAATAAAAAAAAACATGATATATTTACCACAATAATCAAAATCATACCTGTGAATCTACACTCATAATTGTTGTACAGTAAGTGTGAGTGTGTGTGTGTGCGCGCGTTTTGTTTAAATGAAAGTGACCCCGTATAAAATCATTTCAGGGTAGATTGTGAACAATTATGAGAACCATACTGTTGGGACTCCATTCCTGCACCCATGGGAGAAAAAAAAGCTCATGAGAGAGTGTGTGTGGAGAGAAAAACACAACCCGCACATCATTCAGTCACCGCAAATGGGACATATATAGGAGTTACGCTCTGTCTTTGCGAACATTTTGGTTTTAAACAACACACGGCGGTTTCAGTGTGTTTTCACTGGAATAAATTACAGAGCTTTTGGAGTATTACGTCTATCAGGCATGAAACGTCTATGAGGTTCAGGGGGTTTGTTCCTCTCAAGAGCAATAAAGTATTAAGATTTTCAAACATGCCAAAATATCCCTGCCTTCGATAGACCGATAGCTAATTCGATCAGCCCTGAGCGACTCCCCGCAAATCTAAGGTCACAAACCCCTCCGATTTGTGAATTTGATTGACGGTCGTGCGCCTCGCTGATGAGATTTCCAGAAGTTTCTCTGCTTCGTGCTGATTTTACTGAGCTATGTGATTTGCTGGAGGCCTCGGGGGACACATTGGAACACTGAACCACTGAAAAAAAAAAAAAAAGTTTCGTTACGCTCGGTTCGCTCTACATACTGTTGTGCTTAATGCAGAGGGTAAAAACTGGTCACTTCTGTTGCTTTAAGATTAATCAGCCGGGAGGTCGCAGATAACATGTGCGTGCTGAATCTAGACGATTGTTCATTTCTAATGGGGCAGAAATATAGTGACACTGTAAAAACGCAACGTTCGGACAATTACGCAGGAGGCGAGTCACAGTCAACTTCGATTTCGATCAAAATATGCGGATTATTTCGAACCGGAATTCCTACTGAGTGAGGCACTAACTGAAGAGGGCTTTTTTTTAATAGTCTCATTCATTACATGCAGCTGCTTCCAATCTATTGACATAAGGAGGAAATAAAAGCTAAAAGCTCCATAGTTTGACTTGTATAAACCCGATGCATTAGCACAATGACCACCTGCATATTTTCCCCAACCTCATTAGCAGGACCTCAGTACCTTAGTGTGTGTAGCGTGTAATTTGAGTGAGCATGAGATAATAAAATTATATGAAATGAAATTACATACATGAGCAAGAAAAAACAACACGGGCTGAACTCTGCGTGACCGTTACCTCTTCCTGACTGTAGATTTACGAGTCGGTGGGCGTAGAGCGAGAGAAGGCCCCCGTTTCAAATCTCTCGACCAAGACGAAAGGTTAGCACACGACTCCTGTTGAGACTCTCCGTGCTCGCCATCTTCAAAGCGCTTCGAATTTGGACTTTCGTAATTAGCAGACACTTCTTACAGCTCGTCAGCTGCGGCGGTTCCCCGGGGAGCTCTCGTCTAATGGAGAGCGGCTCTTCCATCTGACGCCGTGTCGCTCCGTGTGCCACGCCACACCCCCACGCGCGGGCCACTGCTGTCGTATACCGCCATGCCTTGGCACGTGCTTAGCTGTTACCCTTAACCACACAGGAACGCTAACTGGCATGCACAACCTTCATCTCAGCCCTCAGGCATTATGGGACCGTAATTCTCTTCAAACCCGAAGTGTGCTTTAACTTTGTCCCATGCTAGCGTGATTGAAGGTTATCCATGCTCTTGTCTCGCCCACGGACCGCCCACAGTCCGTTCGCTGACCGTCTGATGCACACAAACCTGGCAAGCGCTTGCAAAAAATCGCGAAATCCAATCGGAACGGCTGGATTTGCACGCAAGTCACAGTGCTCATTTTTAGCAATCCACTGGTACAAATTTGGTTTTTTTTTTTTAGAAAGAAATATGCAATCAGTTTATTCATCTTGAATAGCTAAAGAAGTGGTCAAAACCCTTGTAAAACCAACTTGCTAGCCAATCTTGGGCTGGTTTTAACTGTTTTTAGCAGGTTTGCTGCCAGCTTAAGTTGCAAAACGAGCAATATTTCATGCTTAAGCGCAAAAGTCATCCTACATGACGTTACAATCCATAGCAATGCAAGTTATATTTTACTTAATGTTGCATTCAAAACTAATTCAGAAATGCAGAGTAATTACACATTCCCCACACAGCTCCTGTCTGAGAATCAGCATGAACTCTTGGCTGATAAGCAGTTTATAACTCGATGATAACGAATGTGTTTAAACTTTTGAAGGTCACTCAGTCGCCCCCTTGAGTTCAGTAGTTTATTACCGGCACATCAGTGTAAGAGTACAGGTCAAGTGTGTTCAGTAGGTCAACATGTTTGTATTGCATTGGTAGAGCATGTATTTTTTTGTTTGACTTGTCTGGCTGAAAGCAACCATTCCAGGGCAAAGATTTGTGCCTCTGTACATTAGCATGATATAAGACTATGTAAGATATTTCAATAGATGCACTCGAAACATACCTAGTAGCCAAACCTAGTGTAGTGCTGTGACTCAATAACACAACATGATGGACAGTGATTTGTGTTTAAACTCTCTGTGATGGGTTTGTTTAATTCAGAGCCTGGCCAAGGGGTGAGAACAGAATATATACAGTATATATATAGGTGTCGGGAAGATATCGCCGCATTTTATGGTCTCGACTATCACGGTGACAAAAAAGCATACTTCATACCCTCTCACGGCTGACGTGTGTGACATCTGGTTTTCACTTAGGCCTGCAGGAAAAATACCTTGGGAAATATGATGTCCAATATGGGGACTGGAGCTAATCTAAGCCAGCGGTACACAAATCATCTCTCACTCTCAGGCAGAAGAGAGTACTTCTCTCCAGACCAGCAATGCATCTGTAAACAAATCATAGTATTAATGGGGATGGAAATGA
Organism: Enteromius paludinosus; assembly: GCA_032361165.1. Classification (NCBI taxonomy): domain Eukaryota; kingdom Metazoa; phylum Chordata; class Actinopteri; order Cypriniformes; family Cyprinidae; genus Enteromius; species Enteromius paludinosus. The sequence goes on from JAUMHQ010000069.1 coordinate 17,190,103, forward strand.
ATCATCCATCTCCACTGGCCTGTCGCCCTGCTCATGACAACAACATGATTTCTCTTCAGGCCTTTAAGTGGGATCTGCTCAGGCAGAGAAAGAAAAAACGTGGCACGCTTTAGATCTACATGCCATAAAATATGACTGTGCAAAACTACTGTGGGTTCAGCTGCTGAGAATGAACACTTAGACATGCTATGGTATTGAACAGAGGGTGTCCTATAGTTTTGAGGCCTAAACAGAGCGAGCAAAAAGTCATTTTAGGCCTTTACTGGTTAGAGCTGGCCAGTATGTGCTGTAATGTGTTGAGGAAACGCATCAACAAAAATTTGGAAATTTTACAAGAAAGTATATTCATTTCTTTGTTTTGTTTTTAAATAATAATCCTTTTACTGCTTTGACTCTTTAGACAAACTGCTTAAGTTTCAAATAAAAAGAGAAAATAATGAAATTACGTTACGTTTGTTTAATGCCTAAACTGTTTAATTGAACAGAACACACAAAACTGCACGGTGACAAATACTACTAAATAAACCTAACGTAAAAGTAAAAATTGCCATAATATAAGATTTTGATCAAACCACCCACCCTAGCTAGCATGAAATTGTGTTTTATTTAGGCACTTCTAAGTTGAGGGCTGGAAATTTTGGATAAAACATGAATTATGAAATGAACTCATGATGAACGTGATACCTCTGAGATATCATGATGGTAATACCATTGTATTATTTGAAGCCCTTTAGTATAACAAGTATGTGTTCTCCGATTGAAACAGAAAGTTAGGATATAGTAACATACGCCATAGTGCTTTTTTGTAACGATAACCTTGGATTCTAGTGGAAGTTTTCAGTGTATTACACCTGAAACGGTTATGAAGATGTCAAAGCCAGAAGCTTATAGAGTCCTTGATGTTACATTAATTATAGCAGGGCACATTAGAGACGTTTCCCACGAAAAGAAAGTTATTAGAAGTAAATGACCTTCTAAACTTTACCCATTTCAAAGAAAGTGTTAAAGCTGGGTTAAAGGTATAATTCAATTAAGATGTAACAGCAGGACGTGTGCTTGATAAGCTCAGCTTTGTTGATTAGCGGCGACGATGAACTTTAGCCAATCTCCCTACATCATTAAGAACCGACTGACATAATGAACGCCCGGGCCGTACATCTCTCAGAGCGTTGTTCCAGTTTTGAAGTTAAAGTCTTGCAGTTGCAGGGAGGCCTATTGTTGATGTTTTTTTCTTCCTAATTCCGATCTGTTTATCTTGGTGAGAAACAAACACGCTCAGTTTTTTCCCCTCTTTTTTGTTGTTGCTGCGCTGGTGTATGTTGGGGGTGGAGGGAATCCCCTGGGGGTTTTCACCTCCTCTGTCTCTGCTTATTGGATATTCAAATTTCAGTCAGACGCGCACAATAATACACATTTAACATCGTGTGACTGACACTTTGGGAAGGTCTTTGTTTTCATAAAAACAAACACACATGCAATGACACACACAGACAAGAACAGAACCGCGTCAGGAAGCAACGCTGACAGGCTAACATGACAAGTTAAACTAAAGCAAGGTCATGTGATGCTCTGCAAACAAAATAAGAAAATGTATGATATTCATGAGGAAGCGAACAGCTCTGTGATCCATTCACAATGACCCCTTTAAAGGAACATTTCATCCAAAATGAAAGCTCTGTCTTTGTTTATTCATTCTCGAGTAACGTCTTTGCTTTTATTGGAACACAAAAGACTTTATGAAGAAGAAGACTTTTTTTCCCCATGCAATGACAGTATGAAGCAACCACAGATGTCAAGATCCATAAAATGACTTCACTCAGAGACTTCTTATAATGACATTATTCAAAGCTTTCTGAAGTCATGTGGTAGCTCTGTGTGAGAACAAGAACTTTATTTACTGAAAACCAGATTCTGAATCGACTGCATATTCAAACTCAAATGAAAACAATCAATGACAGGAAGTGCAAAAGTGAACTTTTTGTTCTATAAATATTAATATAGATAGACATATGTGAATGAACTGTATGGAGGATTTCTCCAAAATAATTTGGACCGACATGAGGGTGAGTAAATAATGGCAGAATTTCCATTTCTTTGGTGAGAGCTAACCCTTTAAGGAAAATAATACAAAATGAACAGCAGCGAAAAACACTGTGCTTCACATCTGTGCAGATATAATGGAAAGACTCAGCTATATCATTAAAATTCAGATCAGATGCCTCAACATATTTAGGCAGGCCGAGGAGGAGGCTGCCCATAGCTGTTTCATTGATTGGTTGCAGGGGCGAATGCTCAATTTCGTACCTTGAGTTATTTCGCATTACCGTCCAGATGGTATTTATCAGGCTATGTAAATTAACACAGTCAAGCTGATTGCATGTCAAAAATAAGTAGTTAAACCTTGAAGGCATTTATTTTCCATGTGCGCTAATGGGCGCTTCTTGTGTTTCTTCAGACGAGGTTCCTTGTTGAAATTCATGTTTGATAAATTCGAAGGATTTGGCCATCGAGAGTGCTGTTGATCCTTCGAGTGTATATTTGAACCTCAGGGAGTTGAACATCACATCTGCATATCCGAGCTCAAATATATACTTAGAGTGATTGGTTTAAACATTAAGTTGTTGATCTTGTCCCAGATAGATTTGTCAAAAACGTCAGCCGCCCACCCCCTCGTTTTCAATTCCGAACGGTGCGACTAATCCTTAAATACCACTCTGAAATACGTCTTTACTAAATTCATTGATTGAGTTAGTCAAACTTACATTCCGCCCTAATTTCGCAGTCAGGGCATGGAATAAATATTCCTCAATCCATTTATTTTCCATAAGGGAGGATAAACGGCTAGGCGAGTCCTTACATTTCAATTAGACGGCGAATGAGAGAGGAGAAGCGGTGGTCAGTGGACTGGCTGTCAGGGTAATCACAGCGGACAAGCTGCCGCTGGCCCTTAATCCGAGCAGATAACAACGACCGCAAATTCACACTCGGCACTGAGAAACCGGAGCAGACAAATACACGTGTCATGCTAAACCAAACACGTTTAGCCCAGGGATCCCACCATTACCGGCAGATCAACACGATAACCCGGCCGCCCTTTAAAGGAGTACTTATTTGACAGATAAGATTGACATGGGACTTGGCCTGCTAGAAAACAACAACTTATCCATTTAAGGACAGATGGCTCTGTTCGAAATGGAAACCTAGTGTGCGGTGTTCACTTACGTACGTAGTAAGTGAAAAGTAAGCATGCATCATGCAGGCATAAGCATTTCCAGCGTTGTTGTCACACAGCCTCATCAATTTGTATTCAAACGTGTTGGACTTTGCTATACAGTCCATGCGTTGTGCTTCGCGTATTTTGGCAAATGCAGTAAATCTGCATATTCCATGCATACAAAACTCAAATATTTGCATTTACAGAATGCCGGCATGCTCTTCTAACAGAGCTAAATAGCATGTATAAGCACTGGTGTAATGCTTCATTTCAGCAGCTTAGCTTTGACATGCTCTACGCCCTGCTTTATGCATTTGTGTTCCAGCAACATGACGTTCATCGTTTGCTAAGTAGTGGGGACAGATTTCTCCGGCGCACCATATGTAGACAATGACGCTAACAAGTTAATATGGCAAGCGTAAATACGTGCTTCGTATTATTATGCCCTCTTAGCAACATGCTCAAGAGCCTAAAAATTAATTGCTAGACTAAGCAGAGACAGCACAAATGATTTATAATGTGGCTGAATCGCTGGTAGTTATTTATTTTTGCATGGTATTACACTAACCGCAATGTTTTGCTGAAATTGTTAGTCAGCATCAATGAATGCAATTAGAGTTTAATGGGCTTTAAAGAGAGCATGAAGAAAACAAGCAGAAGAAAGAGATGCGGGGAGGGAAAAGTTGCAACGTGGATTCTCTACCAATCAGGAATCGTCTTCTAGTGGGTAGACAGACAGATGGCTGCTTTTTAGGTTTGGCTATAACTAGTTATGATAGGTCAGTTAGCCACTGCTTGTAGGTATGGTAACTAAACAACCAAACTCTTGAAAATCATATTTCTTTATTCAACTGTGTTCAACGGTTACTGTGTTTTGCATATACATTTATTATTATTATTGTTAATATTTGTATACTGTATACTATAGCACATTTTGTGTTGCGAGCAACAGATTAAGTGCAATTTTAGAAGATTTGCTATCTGTTCTTGTCATTTATTTATACATATATATATATATATATATGTGTGTGTGTGTGTGTGTGTGTGTGTGTGTGTGTGTTTTAGTCATTTTACCTTGGCAGCTAAAAAACAAAAACAAGTGTAACATTTTTTTTTTAATTCTTTTTATAAAGTTGAATATTTTATATTTTATTTAGGCTTTAATTAATTATTTTATTTCAAAAATTATTAAAATAATTTTTGCTTTAGTGTTCCTTTTTTAATCATAATTTTCTACAGTTTGAGTTAAGTTTGCTATTGAGTGCACATTCTTGTTTGCCATTAAGCAATCAATTTCCAGTTGTTCCAGAGTGTCACATGGTTACATGGCGTTTTTGACGTAAGAGACTAGCAACTTCTATAATCCTGAGAAGGTCACATACTAGCTGAGCGACTGTCATTGAGATGAATGGGAATACTTACGGATGGCTTTCTCATGGTATTACATGACTGACTAGCTTTTGTATACATTTGCATTAACTATAAACGTGTTGCATAACTTAAAAACTGAAATACCTCCATCTCCTTGGCACTGCTATTTTCTAATTTCCAGTCAGGACCTGTTCAAATCAAGGCAAATTGGATCCATACCTGCAGAGTGTAATGTCATATAAATAATTGCGCCTTGTGTAAACATATCAATTTCCCTCCACGGCAGTGAGCTTCAAAAACCATTTGTGGGACCCCGTACAAGGTCATCTGAAGCTGGAAGCCTGGAGTCATTGAGCAGGCACGTACACACACACTGGCAGAAGTGTGTGAGTCCTAACACAAGCTCCTTCTGAGCGCACTGGCCCTTAGGGCAACAGCAAGCCATTGCACTGTCATTAAGACCAACACATAGCAGCTATTTATACACAGCATACATACTATACATACTTGCGCACGCAAACATGTGCGAGCACCCTGAGGCACATACGCTTATGCTGTATTCTTGCAAACATTACACACACAACTGCTGGAAGAACGATACCAAATTAGCATGCACAAAAACGGGAGTGCGTGAAAGGCAAATAGGGTCAAAACTGGCTGTTTGTGTGTTCGCTTTAAATTGCCATGTGTTTTTCCAGATGAATGCAAATCAAGTAGTCTTTGGAAGAAATCAGAACTAACTTCTTTCCACTGGTGCAAATGACTGCGGGACACTAAAAGTTGAAAGTGTCAATTATATTCTAACAACCTTTGAAGCTGCTGCGTTGCTCTTGAGGTATTACGCTTTATATTCTAATGATTTTTGCTTTTGTGTTTCATCAAGAATGCATCTCTCCACCAACCCACGTTCGAAGCTTTGAGCGGTATTCATATTGTATGTTTCTTTGTGAATATCTTCACCAGGCAGTTGTTAACCTCACCGTGTCACGTTCATTATAAATTGTTTGAATCGCACCAGTGCCTCAAGCCAGGGAACAGCGTATTCTCAAAACAGAGATGCTAGATTATGGCGATCAGCAATTGCGCCGAGATGTACCGCCGCGCATTAGATCAAGGCGACACGTTTGCGGGCCCCACGAATGTAAAGCGCAGGGCCACTCTTGTAGGCGATTACTCATGCAGCGGAGAGGATATTATTCAGAGTGAGTTGTTAATAAGGGAGTTTATTTTTTCTGACAGAGTGAAAATGGCTTCCTAACGCAGGATGGATAACCCAGCTAGCCCGCGGACGCCACCCGGGCAGTTGCGCGCAATTAGGAATAAATAAATATTAACGTCTTCACTTACGCATCTGACGCTAACGTGCTAAATTGGATTAGCCCACTCCGATGACCTAATTGCATTGTCACGGCGCACGTATCTAAAGAGGAGCACTTTGTGGAAAGGTAACATCAAATTAATCTAACAATCAGTAATTGAGACAAATGACACGCCGCGGCTGGCTGTCTGGGTGAAAAACTAGATGAGCTGAGAAACGCGTTGTAGGGTTAAAAGCCAGTGCGGTAAGGCAGTGACTTAATCTAAAGACTATTAGCATTAGTTAACCGTGTACTTTTCAATTAGAGCGATCATTTTGCATTTCGGACCCGCTGATAAATATCTTTTGTCACCACGCACAGAGGGAGGACGGTGCAGAAGGACTTGTAGGGTTTAAATGCATCACACTTAAAACGGAAGGCCAAGTGGAGAGTACAGTCGGCGCGAGTCGCTGTGTGGCATTTCGCGAAGGGGGTGGGCGGCATGGGGCTCGTATATTGGAAAAATAAAATAAAACTGCAAATCAAAAGGCCCTTTGTATTAAATTACAGTGGGGGCTTTGCAGGAACGAAGCCTGTGCACACAGACTCTGTGTGAATCTAATAATGAACTTGCATCCAACCTTAATTAAACAGTCTACATCCCCTCGCATAGCCATATAATGATGTCAAGCCGGGAAGCAATTAGCTGCCCTTCTCTGAAAGCAAACAGTGTTTGTAAGTCACACAAAGTACTGCGGCAGGCGTGCTTATTGAAACCCTCCTGAAAAATAAAATTAATTAGTATGTTATGATTTTGGAGATGCCTTAACATTGGACCCAAAGGACAAGGGCCTGAGATTAAAGATGAGCCCCTCTTTCTGCCAGCGCTGGTAACGATAACAGCAGGAGAACCATCTCACCGTCTCATTAGTGGCAGGCCGGGCCAGACTACGCGCTTTGCCCCGCGACATCATAACATCCATTAAAATAAGCTGTCATGCAGTTGTAAGAATAACAACCCACAGTAGACCGAGTCATTTGAAAGGGAAAAAAAAAGCTAAGTTTTCCAACAAAAGGCCCCTCTCCAATGGTTCTTAGGTGTACGCCGTTTATTTGTGTTTAGAGATCACCCCTTTTGTCTGCCTCGGCTAATTAAAGTGATGCCGCGCCGACTGGCTTTTGCAAGCAGCCGGGGGAAGCACCAGCCAGCTGAGACACCCAATTACACAATTAAGCCTCCTACAAGATCTTGAAATTGTCAGGGAAAGAGAAAGCGTGCGGTTTCACTCTTTGTCTTCGCCGCCGCCGTTTGCGAGAGTATCGTTTTCGCGTTCCGAGAGGAAGGCGTACGTTCGTGATGATGTAAGACGTCGTTTCGCCCGGCGCCCTTCGCCACCGGGCCTCCTTTGTTCTCTCTGGAGCGGGGCTGTATATTTGCGTCTATTTACTCGCGTCGAGTTTCTTTTGTCTGTCGAAGTTGTTGCGCAGGCGGTCATTAGCCGAGCCGCAGCGCTAACTTTGTTGAGCGAGAGCATTTGGAGACGCCGCTCTAATTGGCGATGTTTTACAAGGGAAGCACTTATCACTTTGCTTATTAAAAATGCTTATTGGATGCAATAAAACACACATTATGGTGGTGAAATTAATATAGTGCATTGCCCAGAACATAATGCCGTTCTAATGTGTGTCTTGTTCACTCTAATGAGTGCTGCCGAGTTTATTAGCTCTGATGACAGAGGGGCCGAGCTGGGGCTGTTATTGTTTGGTACAGGTTGATGGATTTCGGATGCACTCGCGCGCACGCCCACGCTCTCTTTATTACAGAGCGCTGGTGTCATCTAGCCTGGTGGCTTGGCTTTAATGCGGTATAAACATATAAATCTGAGGCGACTCTCTCTTAGCCTGCAGTGGAGAGTCTCCTGGTCGGTCCAGAGTCCATACGTTCTCGCTTATTTCCATCGCTGGAGAGGAAGCCATTGATAACTCTGTGACAAGGGCGGTCCCGGGAGGGCCGGACAGGGGGAACGGCACAGGATAGGGTTAGTAGGTCATTACTGGCTCAGCACAGATCCTTTAATTGTCTACTGAGCTGCTTTGGATCTGTGTCAGGTGAGCGCTTCGGCCAGAAAGAAAAGTGCAACCTAATAGTTTGGCTTTCGGACGAGGAGATCGGTTAGACTTGGTAATGGATGTTTGTGCATGTGAGACCCCTTTGTTTATGGAGAAGGCTCTTTGTTTTCCAATCCTCCCCTTTTTCCACAAGTTTGAGGCAATTTATTTGCGATCCAATTTCAGCGAGTCTTGCAATCAGGCAATGCAATCCAATTATCTCTTTGATTGGACGAACTGATTAAAATGTGTAGCCAGACGTGATTATCCGTCTCTCTCACTCTGTCTGAACATATGAGGGAGAGACACACAAGGCAGCTGGAGTTATAAACACACACTGTATGGTGAAGTGTGCATCACACAACAGTGAAGGCTGTCAGCGGGTGGAGACTTTTCTGTACCTTTTTTATACTATAGCCAGTGGCCAGAACTGCTTTGCATTATTTACAAGTCAAAAGGTCAAGATGAGTTCAGTTGTTTACAGATGGCTACATTGCAATTGTGTACATACAGTAGATGTATGGTCAGTTGTGTGTGTGTTGTCGGCTCGTTTTTGAGTCTTTGAGATTGTAACTCAATTGTTATATAATGAGAAAACTGAATTTATTTTGAAAACACACAAATTAAAATAAAATACATTTATTTCATTTAGTTAGGATCTAGGCAGTTGTTGTTTTTAGGTGTATGTACCTTTAAATATATCTCATAAATAAAATATACATTTCTCATATACATTTAATAGATATAAATTGCACAAATTAATATATAGATTTTTTTAAATGTTAGATTTAAGATTTAATTTGATTTGTTTATACGTATATAGTACATATGTGACCCTAGACCTCAAAACCAGTCTTAAGTCACTGGGTTATATTTGTAGCAGTAGCCAAAAATGTATTGTATGGGTCAAAATGATAGATAGTTCTCTTTTTGCCAGAAATCATTAGGATATTAACTAAAGATCATGTTCCATAAATGTATTTAGTAAATTTCCTACCGTAAATATATTAAAATTTAATTTGATTAATAATATGCATTGCTAAGAACTTAATTTGGACGTTTGAAAGGTGATTTTGTCTGTATTTCGATTCCAGATTTTCAAATCTCAGCAAAATATTGTACTAATAAACAATATGTCAATGTATAGTTTATTTATTCAGCTTTCAGATGATGTATTAATCTCAATTTTAAAATAAATTGACACTTATGACTGATTTTGTGGTCCAGGGTCACACATATGCTACAAAATATACCATAATATACTAGTTATACCAATTATCATTATCAGATTAGCATGCATTACATGTTTTTAGTTTGTATGAATTGCATTTATTATTAATATATATATATATTTTTTCATAATTGATTGTTTTGCTTTTGCACACAAGCTCACCGTGTGTGCTAGCAGGCTTTCCCATCACGTAGGTTTTCTCGTTCAGGTGGAGGTTTTGTGAGCCGACTGTGACGGCACTAAACATTTCCTAGGCCACTTTGGGTTGAAGGTCTTTCCAGTGTTTTGAAATACAATAACCGGCTTGTTTGATTGTTAAAGTGATAACCATGAGAGCAGGACTGCCCCATTTATCAAATTACCAACTTAGTGAAGGCTCGCAGAAGTCTGGCGGTAATGAATGACAGGAGAGAAAGTGAGAGAGAGAGAGCAGGCCAGCATGTGGACGGTGGGCCCTGTCTGTTATCTTTCTTTTTTTTCCACGCCAAATCATGTGTCCGGGGTTTATGAAATTTAAAGTGGTGTCTGGCTTTTGCCTCCATCAGAACGGCCTTGACGTGGCTGAGCGTGTGCAAGGAGAATGTGTGATAAGGCAGGCCAGACCTCCTGCTGAAAACGTCACTGGTGACCTGGGCAAGGGTCAAGAGTCAACCGGCAAATATATCTCCTGCTCGCTTTAAAATTGATAAAGACAGACGAGAAGGCAGATGGAAGGAGAAGTGGTCAGGAAAGAGGAGGGAGAGGTGTCAGGGTCCTCAATAAACGACACTTTGTGACGCATCATTGGAAATGCCCTCCCATAATGCTGTGCTGTCTGACCTCACACTTCACAGGGTAGGTGAGAGCTCAGCGGTGACCTTGCTAGGGATTCAACTCTTGTTATTGTGGTCAGATAAGGCTTCAACCTGCACTGCTCCATTTCTGTGACGTTTTCTGGCCTTGCTTTCCAGTTGGGTAGACATTCAAATAAATGTATTTAATTGAATGTGATTTAGTTTTGTATGATAATGTAGCATAAATGCTAACACTTCAGTAGGGACCAATTCTCACTGTTAACCAGTCACTTATTAGTATGCTTATTATTAACATATTGGCTGTTTATTAGTATTACAAAGCGCATATCTGCATAACCATATTCTGCATCCCCTACCTAATACCTAAACTTAACAACTTACTAATGAACAGTACTATTAGGTTACACTTTATTGATTATTGATTGCATTGGATCTCCCATATGAATAAATGTAAATTGAATTGTCATAATAATATTATATTATATAAAATGAAAAATTGCAATGACAATATCCTAATAATTTATATTCATTATAATGCTTTTAAACAAATTATTTTTTATTATTTTATGTTGTATTTTAATTATGTGCAGTGAATACATTTAGTAAATAATTTAATCAAGTTATTAATAAAATACAACAATTAAATAATCCATAATGATTAATGCAGTCAAAATAATTTTTTTTTTTAATGTTATGTATAAATTTTAATATAATGCATGGTATATATATATATATATATATATATATATAGAGAGAGAGAGAGAGAGAGAGAGAGAGAGAGAGAGAGAGAGAGTGTGAAAAAAACACAGAATATAAAAAATAAAATGTATTATAAATTTTAT
>JAUMHQ010000069.1:17202089-17231294 GCA_032361165.1 Enteromius paludinosus
ATATATATATAGAGAGAGAGAGAGAGAGAGAGAGAGAGAGAGAGAGAGAGAGAGAGAGAGAGAGAGAGAGAGAGAGTGGGAAAAATACACTGAATATACTAAATACAATGTATTCTAAATTGTATGTATTAGAAATTATAAATATAAATTATATATATATATATATATATATATGTGTGTGTGTGTGTGTGTATACAGTATGTGTATTTAACATTTGGTTTATTATTATTATTATTATTATTAGCAATGAAACCCTTGGTGTATCACAGTGCAAGACCCATGTCCATTGCCCATGTCTTCATATAGATTTTGCTTTTATATACGTATACATTATTCTTTATAATCACGCATTCTCATTGAATATCGTATAGGTTTCTCCCACTATGCATTGCATTAGTATTGCACCGCTGAAACAACCCAGCCTTCTTTGCTGTGATTAGCTGCTTTTCTCTCAGGGAAACACATTACCCACTCACTACAAACGCTGATCGATTTCTCTAAGACTGCCTATCTGATTGCTTTTATACCTTATTGATTCTTCAGGATTAACGTTTATGGCTGTCAATTATTCTCATGTATGATTGTTCACATCTGTTTATTGCACGCTGCATAATTGTAGAAAACGATGACTCTGTTCAAGTTGATAATCCAATTTCAATACGAGAAACAAGCCCTCCATTTTAAGGAGATCAGCACTCTTATTTCGACTAGTGTGAGCGTGGCTAATCGACTAATGCCTGACGTTTTGACAGAAGCATTCTGTGTGAAATGCGATGATCATAGGCTTCATTACAAGAGCAGTTAACAATCACAAGAGCTGTTTTTTCCCGAATCTGCCATCATGTCATTCAGAGGATTTGGAAAGATAGTAGAACAATTATATGTGAAATTGAGGGTTTTGAGCAGTGCTGCCTGGCCTGCTCAGGAAATGTTTCAAGATAAAATCTTTCATCATTCTGAAAGAATCTCAACGTTTCAACATCACTATAGCTTCAATTGGTTTCCCCCCCGCCCCCTTTTTGCACGACCAGGTGAAGTTGACAACTAGAGTTTAAACACTTGATAGGATGCAGATGCATTTCATAAGTGTCTATCAAAGCTGGCTGTGAAGGGCTCTGCCAAATTATGACCGGCATTGTTCACGGCAATCGACTGAAATTGTTATGAATATAAGTCAGATGGGGGCGCATACAAATAGGACTATTTTCCAGTGCTATACGGTTGAATGTACAGGCTTATTTCCATTCCATATCAGTTATTGTTGTTCAGACGAGAGGATATCCCACTTGATCTATAGTTATTACCTCAAGAGTGATACCTTTGACAGATATTACTGTCTGTAAGTAGAATCTCCTTTTATATAATGTACATTTTTCCATTTGAGTCCTCAGTGTTTTGAACACTGAAGAGCTGCATTTACTGGATGCAACCTAATAATCTGTCAATAATGTCACTTACTGTATAGCTTCATCATAATTCAAAGGCCCCATGTAAACTCCACAGTCTGATAAAATGATCTGATTGAGCTTGATCTGAGCAAAATTTCTATTCAGCTTAAGCAGATTGAATGGTGGGCTGTTTTTTTTTTACTTTTACTACAGCCAAAATATATTTTGTCAAATAAGTTTATTTATTTTTTTTGTTATTAAAAAAGGATGCATATAACTGACAAATGGTTCTAATGTTGTAAAATATATATTTCAAATATATTCTTTTGGAATCTTTCTTAACTTAAGATCCCTGAAAAATGTTTTGATTAATAAGAAATTTTTATTGAGGAGCAAATCAGCATATTAAGGATCATGTCACTCTCAAGACTGGAGTAAGGATGAGAGTGAGAATGTAGCTTTTCTTCACAGAAATAAATTACATTTTACAATATAAATATATATATATATAGAAAACTGTTTTTTTATATTGCAATAATATTTAGCGTTATTACTGGTTTTTGATCGAAATAAATGAATCAACATTATTTTGAAGAATCATGCAACATTCTTTTCATTAAGTAAATGCAAGTAAAAATTCCCTGGTACTGTATATTTTTGTTAGAAAGCTCTTTACATGCACCAATAAATTTTTTATTTGTAATTCTTGCAGCACATTTATAATGCCTGACTTTTGACTGACAGCATAAATTCAGTTTCATATTGCAACTATTGCATTAATGACCAATCACCATTTTTTTTTATCGCATATTAAAAAAAATGCATTCCGAATTTGTAGTCGGGTTGAATTTAATTCATATTGATGGAAATCTGTGCATGTAAACAATCAGTCAGAGACTCGGATGTAAATACAGCATAAAGAAGGACAGCAGCAGAGGGAGATGCATGAGTTTAACATGTAGTCCAGAGTAGAGGTAATTAAGGACTTTTTTTATTTGTTTTGCTTTCACAGGAACATGAGAGATGCCGCCCAGCCCTTAATGAATAGGTACCGGGGTTCACTCTCTTTCTTTTCAAATACAAATGGCACACATACGCACACACAATGAGCGACTCTGCCCACACTTGGCACTGTCGGGCCTCATTGTTGCCAGTCCTGTGGAGGTGGTGCAGTTAGTGGGTGTGGAAGCTAAATTAGCCTCTACCCCAGGCTGTAGGCCCTCCCGAGGGGGGTCCGCACTGCCCTGTGAGTAAGCTTGTACTGTGCCTGCCCTTGACATGCCTTCTCCATGGACGCTGGGACGGAGGGGTGCGGTGCCAGCGAGCTGAATGGCACAAACCCGTGCCAGATGGTACCAGCTGCGGCGAAACGCTCTCTGCGGTGGACACCTGTCCACTCCGCGCACCTCCAGGAGCCATCAGTGCCCGCCCTAAAGAGCCGTCAGCGGGAAATGAGGCGCTAACCCGGGAGTGAAAAGCCTGCGGGCCCTCGCCGGGTGCATGCCGGGTCCTCGCAGAGCCACTCTAATGAGGACGGGAACCCGAGCCAAGACACGTTTAGCAGCCATGCTGTTTACTTTATCATCATTACTCAACGTGACCCTGGCCTCCACGAGTCTGCGATGATGCCTCGGCCAGGACGTGTCGCCGGGTTGGACAGACAGTCGGCACATCTTGACTCCGGGGCCGAGAGACAGAAGGCATGCTGGGATTGGGCGCAGAGCGGGTGTGTATTTGTGGAGGCCATCACTCAATGAACGTTGCGTGAGGTTTGTGAACAATATGGAGGTTAAACCACAGATTCTGACATTTTTACCCAGTCTAACCAGTGTTTTTTTTTTTTTAAGAATACAGTGGCTACTTTTTTTTCAATATGAAAAGGCTGTCAAGCTCTACAGTTACAAATAAGCACTACCAAAAACTTTATTCAGTTTGTAATGATAATGATTTATAATGAAAGTTATAATGATAATCTTGCCTTCACATGTTCACAAGTAGTTTTTCAGCACATAAAACCTCTCTGAATGAGTCAGTATGGATTATGCACTTCAATATTTCTATATTTTTATTCAAAATTATATTTTTTTTAAACCAGTCTGAAAGATTCATTTACAAATCAGACTGATTCAGTTCTTGAGTTCAGTTAAAGGGATAGCTGACCCATAAATAAACATTGTTTTATTAGTGTGTCACATTAATAGGTCAAGTTTAAAAAAGTTTATTCGCTCTATTCCAAGTCTTTTTAAGTCAAAACGTTTATCTAGTCCTGTCATGTTAATGATTTAAGTAGCAATGTGTCTAAAATCTGTTCAATGAATCAGTTAATCAGGTTCACTAAGCCCATTTAAACCATTCATTCACTTACTGTATCAGACTGATCGAGTCAGATAAAAGGATAGTTCTGTAATCTTTTACTCATCCTCATTTCATTCCAAAGCTGTCATATGACTTGGAATATAGTCATATGGATTGCATCTATGATGCTTTTATGCAGATTTTGCATTTCTTGTGCATGCAAAGTGACCAGAGGGTGAGGAAATGATGACAGAAGTGTATGTTTAAGCATTTCTTTACCTTCAGACCCCAAATTTGAATTTGTTTTTTGCTTTCTCTCTTTTTTTTTTTAAAGTTAACAGTGCAGCTAAAGTAGGCAGTATGGCTCTCACAGATTCGGTCATTGCAACATTGTGTAAGAATCTGTGGTTATATGCAACATTCAAACTAACTCATAGCTATGCAGTTATAGAAAACAACAACTCATTTGTCAACCAGTCGCCATCAATAATTCAGCACTGTGGCATAATGTTTTGCATAAATAAATGTTTACAATTTATTTCTCTGAAAAAAAAAAAAAAAAAAATCAAATAGTAATAATAATAATAGTATAAAATAAAATAACATAAAAACCATCTCTCTTGGCAGCGTGTGAGTCTTCTCTCTGTAGCCTACAGCTCGTTCAGGGATATTAAAGAGTCATTAGATGGAGGGTGTCCTCTGGGAATACTTCAATATGAAGCTCTGTGGTGTCACAGCCCATGTTATTTGTGTGTAAGTGACACTTACCTGCAAGACATGACATGAATTAAACACCGTTCTGTACCTTCCAGTCTTTTAGCATGCTGCCTTCTCACATAGAATACCCTTTTACATATTCCAGCCTGATTTTCTCTTTTTATTTTTAGTGAGTAAATTGCCCTCAACTGAAGAGGGAAGCAGAAGTAATAACTGGAATTGCGAGGCCGGAATTGAGTTGTCTGGTGGCAAGTGTTGGCATGGATGAATATAAATTGAAAGGTATATTGGGACGTTTGTGGACTGGACCGTGAACGAAACCCTCGCTCTTTCAGGTCCAGGTCAGCGGCGGCACGTTAAAATGTGCATATCCGGAGCTGATTAGCAATGTTGCGCTTGCATTCGCCAATGGGATTGAGGTAGAAAGGAAAAGGCGGCAAGAATGATTTGTTTTCACAGCGGGACGGATTTTCATAGGAAGATAAAAGAGAAAACATGGAGCGTGGAGTCAGGTTGGGTGGCTGTCTCTCTGAAGCGATGGCTCCTCAGATGTTCACTAACCGAATCCCCGCTCTTTGCACCGCGGCCTCCTTCCCGCCTCCACCCACCGGGCGTAAACACAGCGAGATCAGTAGCGTGTTAAAACGGCACCCCGTCCTGTTCGCGATCCGCCTGTGTTCTTTTCTGTTTGGGTTTTCATGTCGTACCGTAGATAAAATAAGCCCCACGCAGCGAAGCCCTTTTATATCCTCGCAATAATTGATTTGCATTTAATTGTTTCTTGACGGCTTGAGGGTGCCGAAAGCGGGACGAAGCAAATTTTGAAGGCGCATCTTTCCGGGTGGCTATTTGTGTTCACAGTCAATTTTTTCCTATTATGTTGGAGTGAGGATTTTGATAAAACATGAAGGTACTTTCTGTAATACTTCTTTGGTTGTCGTTTTATCGATCAGCCGTTCCCCAGGGAGGCCCTTACTGCGGGAGGCAATTATGAAATCAGAACAAAGACTTGGATAAAACAAGATATTACACTCGCACAGTTGGCTGCTTGTTCCATTCCGTTACAAGACTGAAGAGATCTTTCTTTCTCTCTTTTCCGATATTGGATGCAGTCGGAGAGAGTAAGGGTGGGGAAAATGCCCGTAGTGTGTGGCAATTTCAAAATTATAACCTAAATTATAAAAATGATGTTTCCTTGATGATGATTGTAGCTGTGTAGCTCATTCTAGCCGTGCTGAAATACACAACATTTATGTTCGCTATATCACAGCCCACAGATAAACTACCTTAGTTTTTGTCCGAAATTAGATTTGACTCAAAGTAGAGTCAGAAAAATATAAATGTTCAGTGGAAGTAGGTGTTTAACCTTCCAATAAATTGTACAGGCAACCACTATAGGCCAAAGTAGGCTATTTATGCTACAATTCAAACCTTTGGGGTTGGTGAGAGGCTGAATTTATCTGATGTAAACATTCAGCAAAAAATTATAATAATAATTATTATAATATTGTGAAATACTCTTGTAATTAAAAAAAAAAAAACATTTTTGCATATATTTTAAAATGTGATCAATACAAGGCTGATCCCCCAGAAACCATTCTGATTTGCTGATAAAAAAAAATGTTATTGTCATCAATGTTTAAAACAGTTCTGGGGGGTTGATGAATAATAAGTTGAAAAAATTTAAAAATAGAATTATTTTGTAATTTTTTAAACGTCACTTTTTATTATTTAATGTGTATTTATTTCTATTGTAACTGGTATATTAAAACTGTACAATTTTCTTTTTATTTTTTTGATTTTCACCTTATACAGTTTGCTTGCTTTTTTTTTTTTTTTATCAAGTTGAACCATGTCTGAATATAGTTCACTTGTGATTTTTGGTCATTTTTCAGCAATAAACATTAAATAATCATCAAATTATATTTAGAAAATCCATAAATAAATAGACTGCACCACAAAGTGTGTTACACAATACTAGAAATCAAACAATGGTTTAGTTTCAACAATTACTGATTAATGTATTTTTATTAAAATATATAGATATTTTTTTAATTATTTAAGGATAACAGGGTTGTGCGTTTGAGCTTGACAGATGCAGTCAATGCTAGCATTTATGTAAAAAAAAAAAAAAAAAATTAATGATACTAGATGATAGTTTAAAATGTCTTGAGATGGTAACATTTGCATCTCAAACTTTGTCCAAATGCAATAAGACACTCAAGGCTGTGCTTTTTTTTGTGAATCCCCTCAGTCTTCCCTAACAAAGTCACTATAAAGAACAACCTTGCACACTTTTCTAGCGCATTTTCTTTGTGTTTGCAGTTATGAGGCAGAGCGAGAGCCCGCTTCACACACCTGATATAAGTTTCACCTGCGGTATATTTATATATGGCATTATTATCAGGCCCTCTCTGACACGGAGCAGATGGCGCTGATGCAGGTGGTAGCTGGTGTTTAAAAGGTGTGTGCATATGCACCCCATCCGCCTCTTTTGTTCGAGTTAGACGTGTGTGGCCCGGGCTCTAATGGTGCTAAAATCGCCTTTTGGAAAGCGACACCTTGCCAAATCAGATCTGTGAGTGTTGAGGTAATAGCGCGGGATTGATCGGCGGACAGACGGCCGGTGTTGTGCAACCCCTCCGCTGTGACGACGTTTGCGTGTCACTTGCAGAATTGTTAATAGATTTTCCTCATTTGTGTGAGACACCACAAACACTCGGCTGAGACCTTTCCATTACCGGCCTGAGCGGAAGCCAGACGGCGACATACGATGCGAGAGCTAATATAACGTTAAAACCACGCTGAAATAGCATCAGGAACGACTGCGACTTCCACCTCTTGACAGCATCGCAGCTGTAGACTAGCGGTAGTAATCCTCCAGTGGCAGTTTTAATTATCGGCACGGCTCTACTATCAGCAAGTGTGTAATTATGTGTCAGCTCGCTGGCTGCTGGGTATGAAGGGTGAAAGTGAGAGATATGATGATTGTTGAAACTGGCGAGTCGTATTTAAACAATCCGGAGCGTGTGAGGGGTTCTGTCATTAAGCAGACAGAGGCTGACCCGTCCTGTCGCTCACCATCTCACTTATGCAGATTTCTTTTTCAACTCTCTTTGTTTGTGTGACTTCGTAGGGCGTCACACTTCTAGGAGGAGAACGGGGCAGGAAGTGGCTGAAGGTGCGATGAGAATGTGACACTCCGAAGGTTTCTCTTTTTAAGTCGAGCACACACTGTTTTAACATGCTTACATGTTTAAATCAGCGCGCTGTAGGCGTTTATCTGTTTAATATTTATTTCTGTACTTTTTATTTTTGCCGTGCCTTTTTTTTTTTTTTTTTTTTTTTTTGACGCAATGATACTTTGACTTCAGGAATGGGAACTTGAAAGCAAAAGCAGTGTGATGCAAAATGAAGCAAGCGTCTGGGGAATTGAAGCTGGATGTCATTGCAAGTTTAAAGGCTTCACAAACAGTTATTAAAAAATAAAATATAATAAACATACTTTTAATTAGGAATCCAAATCATAAGGAATTTAATGATCCTGGTTCTTAAATAATTCCATTAATGATTGTTTGAGTGCTTTTTAGGAATACATCATTTGAAAAATTGTAGGTTCATGTTGGAGAAAGTTTGTATAAGTTCATCAAAGCTTCATGCAAAGTATATGTATAAAATAATTAGCTTTTAGTTTTAGATGCCTTTAGTTTTCATCTCACTGAATACTTTCCAAAAATATTTAATATCAGCTGTCTGCATAGAAATGTGTGTAATTCAACCTATCTGTCCTTACTTGTCCTCTTGGAGTTATTCATTCAATCATTCATATTTGTCTGGAATATCCGATTCTGATTTATCGATTGACTTTTTTCCCCAAATACTTTTGTGTAAGGACATTTTTTTTTGTCCCAGGCAACAATTTATTACAATTCACTGCTAGCTAGTTGAAGCTATAATCTAATAGTTTTAATTCAGTAGTTCATACTATGTTTTATGTCGATTTTTGTTTATACTACTACTGGTCAAAATAACTGGTTTGGAAAATGTAATTTATTCCAGTGATCAAAGCTGCGTTTTCAACTACTTTACTTTAGTGTCTCGTGATCCTTCAGAAATCATTCTAATATGCTAATACTGCTCAAAAACAATTCTAAATATTATACATTTTGAAAAGTTTTTTCAAAAATAAAGCTTTCAAAATAAAAAAGAATTCCGCCCCAGTGACAGCTTTTGTACCTTTATTTCTGAGAGTGTAGGTACCCTAAAATGCTAGGTTGGTCACATGACCTGCTCTGCGGCTGTGAGATTCTCCTGAACGAGTCTCCATTAGACAGCAAAACGCACCTTTGTTATGAGGATCTGCGCTCACACCAGGGGTCTGTGATGTTGGCTTTGGAGATTTGGCCTTAGGCTCGAGTGGCACGTTGTCCAAAAACGAATGTTTTGCAGACTCTTTGATCGGATACTGATTATTTTACAATGCCTAACATTAAAGTTTGGGGAGTTTTTGCAGAAAATAAGATGGGGTTTCCCAAGGACGAGAAGGAGCTATCCATACCATAGTGAAAGGCATTATTACCTGCAGTCCCACCTCTGCACTCCAGAATAATGAAAATCTGCAACATCGAGGCCTCTGAGGATTAATTAGTTGAACACCTCAGAGACGGGATGATTTATTTTGATTTACATAACAGAACAAGTGGACCAGGCAGTGGGCCGTTGGTAAAATAAAATCCACACATCTTTTATTATGGCAAACGTGCCTTGGTCGTTTAACTAGGTGAGCTTTAGACGATGAAAATAGCCGTGACTATGGCCTCTGCGGGCTCCGTCTGTAGCCTGATGCAAAAAGGTGACAGAAGTACAGGCTTAATTTAAAGAGCACTTTTCGCCCCCTGTGGTTTCTATGATAAAGACATCTGACAATAGTGCTCCCCTAATTTATGGCCAGACCAAGTGCATTAATTGATTTTTACATTTTGCACCGTCCTGTTCCCTTATTAGAGGGAAGCGTGAGGCAATTTATCTGCCTTGATATGCCATATTCATGGCCCTGATTGTAATTTTTTGACAAAGTGGCACATTTCTCTGGAATGGACTGTACGGCGTGTATGGATATACGTTTAATCATTTTCTAATAAGCTCTTTTAGAAGGATTTATAAAAAATCCTCTCCGAATATGGAGTGAATTACTGTAAGGCGGTTAATGCGGTCTGACTTAGGAGTTCATCTATAAATAAATAATAATATAGAATAAAAATGTCACAGAGTAATCAAATAACCCATTCTGCCATATTCACCATTATGTCTGTGAATGGATCAATTCTACAGTTATTAATTATAAATGTCGTCCTAATTGACATGGATGAGCTTTTCATTTTCCACTGTTCAGAAATGAGGCTTTCTGTGCTTTGTGTTTTTTACACGATTAACCGAAAGACGATTCTTACTGAATAATAGAGCGTTCACACATACAGCAAAATGAGTAGTTCATTCATGGTCCTTCCTGCTCATTTGCATAAAGTTAAACTTGTCTCAACATTGTAACAATGTTTGACATCACAAATTTGGTGTGCGCTCAATTAAAATACATCATAGCAGTAAAAAGATTGGAATATTTAAGATTTCAATAAGAATTTTGTAATGTACTTTATTAAAATTTTATAAGAAATTCAGGCAAATCTGTTGTATTGAAAGTCATTACATTTAGAAATTATTATTACATTATTGAAACTTTTTTCTTAATGAAAGTAGAATGTCTTCATTCAACTAATGCATTTTTAAAAAAATATTTTATGGGACAAAGAACAATTATGTGGAAAATTCAGCTTGCTGCACATTAAAAAAATAAAATTTATATATATATCATATGTAGATCAAAGTAGGTTTTTTTATTATTTAAAAAATATTAAAATATATATTTCACTAAATTTAACTGTATTTTAATAAAATAATTGCAGCTTTGGGGAGCATAAGTTCATTTAAATAAACAAAATGAACAATCATATTTGTCTTAGTAAGGGAAGCATAACATGCATTATCTGAATATGTGTGTGTGTGTGTGTGTGTATTTGGTTGTCATACAGTAAAAGTGGATGATGACTGACTTCAACTTATTATTGACCGTTCTTTCAAGCTATTATAAAGATTACTAATTATTTTCCTTTCCTTAGGGCAGCAACTGTGGCTAATAACCAATTGAGAGAAAGGCCGAAAGCTCCTTTAACCTTTCTGAAAAGCTTTTTATGCACAGAACACTCTTATATGCGTCCAGAGCTCGGCTGATGTCCTCTGCAGCAGCAGGACCAGAGGAAACGGTGCAGTGGTGAAGTGTTATTCCATCAGACAGTGAGCCCCAAAATCTCTGATGTTGATTTAAATTTCCGCTGGATGCAAACCAAAGCGTGTCCCTGTGTCTCTCAGCAGCTCTCGCTTACCTTACAAGCAGGAATGTCTCTGCGAATGCCATAGGCGGTTTACGAGGATGTACCTCATTCCCATGAATTCTGACCGTTCCGTGAGCCGCGCTTATTTTGATTTGCCGTAAAATGTCAATATTGTTTCTGCATTAGCTCACCTCCGATAAAATGACACGTTTCTCTCCAGGCGGATGACATCGCCTTATTAAAGCTCTATGCTTGTATCAACATTCGGGCAGCAGAAGAAAAGCGCTTGCGTTCCAGAGGGTCAATGCACCAGAGCGCTAATTTGTTGACCCTGAAAGTGGAGGGGTCAGAAGTTCAAAGCCCAGCTGCTGGCGAGATAACTGAGCACGTGTGAGCGTATGTCTGTGCGTGCCTCGGTAGGGGTCATTTCCTTGAGAGCCCCTTCAAATACAGAGGATATGGCCCTCTCACTAAATCGTCCTTTAAATGGCCTGTACAGTAGAAACTGTTGAGGTTAGGGGTTACAGGAGGAACGAAGAAAACACATGTGCTTTAGAAGGAACATTCTGGGTTGAATAGCTTGTAAGTGAAGCCCTATTGACAGCATTTGTAGCATAATGTCTGTTGGAAATAATGTCCAGTCGTCCTTCAAAAATATTAGTCAAAGAAAGTCATGGAAGCACATGAGGCCAACATACACTCTTAAAGTAAGACTTGAATGTGTTAACGTGAGACTGTAAGCTGTCTGTGTAAAGTTATATCCAGACTTCATTCAACCAATTGAATGATTTATATCTCAAATTAAATTAAATAGAAATTTAATTGAGACTTAATTGAAGATAAACCTATTTTAGATATTATTTGGCATTTAAATGTGTCAAATGTAAATGACATAAAATGTCTGAATGTAGTTGGCTTAATTTCTTTTTTTTTTTTAATACACAATCATTATTTTGTTTCACATTTCTGTCTCCCTACCTTCAGTTTTTCAAAGTTTGAAGAAAGAAATGCCGCTTGAAAGTGTCCACTGCGCAGGCCTGGCCGAACGGTGTCTCTGTTTAAAGTCGATCCGAGACGTCTTCCTCAGCTTCTTAGCTGTAGTCCGTAGTCCAGTGCCCTGTGGTGATTGACAGCAGCTATCAAACATTCATAGTGATGCTGCTTCCACTGTAATTAAGTGTTAATCACTTCCTTATGCTAATGGAGTTTTTTGGAGTGGAGTTTTTCCGTGCCAGGCCATTGTTACTGCGCCTGAAATAATTTCTGTGTGATCACTCCCCTAGAAATCAAAATGTGAATAATTATTCCCTAATTAAGAGAGTGGGGCCTGCTCCTGGAGTTAAGGCTGCATTAATTTGAATGTTTTTACAGTTCTCTAATTGGGATAAGGGCAGTTACTGATGAGGGGCCCGTTCGCAGGCAGAGAGAAGGCCTGGCTCCTGTACGCCGCCACTCAAGGTCAGCGCGCAGAGTCCTGTAGCTCCCGCAGAGCCCTGCATTGTTGGCGGAGCATGCATCTATCATCTTGACAAGCATGTGCTCTCACGTCTTCAATTATTAATTGCATTAAATACATTTTTTGAATCCGGGATGGAGGTGTGTTTCCAGGAGAGTGGCCTTTAACATCGCCGCATTGTTGGCGCGCGGTTGCACAGTCTATTTTCCGCCCCCTCCTATTCGGGATCTGTAAACAGCAAGAAAGCGAACGAGGCCAAGGTGGGGAGCGCCTTTTTAAAGAAGGAGTTTGTCTGCGGTCCTGCCTCGTTCTTACACCGTGCGTGTTATGTAACACAGGTGCCAGGGTTGAGGTCGTTGGATGAGAGAAGCAAGGCAGACGGAGAGAGAGGAACTGCCTTGAGGCGCTACAGGAAGGACAGAGAAAAATGTAACCATTACTTGTCTTTAAAGGAGCCACTTTCAGAAATAAATTAGTACTCAGATGCTTGGCAAAGTGGTTCAGATACAATTTTGGAGGAGTTCTGGGAGACTCGACAATTGAAAAATAACCTATGTTGGCCCTAAAATATATTGGGACAATTAAGATGCACTGAAAACATCTCAATGTCACTGCATTAAATAATAAAATATAAAAGCATGTGGAATGTGCAAACAAAATATTCTGAAGCTTGTTTCTGTAAGTGTTTGCATCCCACTGGTTCCATGTTATTTTTAGTAGATGTACTGTATAAATAGACTGCATATATGGAAAAAATACACCTAACCCTAACCCTTCTCAGCTGTTTTCTGTAGTATTAATAACATACTAAAAGTTTACCAAAGTTTGACCAGAAGGGTTTCATTTTCAAGATGGCATCCAAGATGGGCCGGAAGCCCTTAAAATATCCAAAATCTTTCATTATGTGACCTAGCCAAGTGATCGTGGTGTATAACCCCATGTTTCCTGGGTCTATGAATCCATTGGACTTGGAAATACATGATTTTGTGAGATTACTGTAAGGTTTTATCTTTGGCTAAACCAGAGATTTAGCCTATGTAGCCTTGTAACTTCTACTCAGTACGTGTTTTTGGACACATACCCTTTTTTTGTTAAAAGACATTCAATGTAAAAGTTATTGCATCCAAATGTAAGGAGTTGTATTATTTTGTATCCAGTATTGGAGTTGAATAACTTTGATCATAAACAATCACGAACAGAGGCAATACATATGTAATGCATCCTCTGTACTGTATATGCTTTTGAGTATAAAGTTGGCATGATACTAAACCCAACAAAATTAATTTTACAATTTTCAGCAATTGAGAAGATGGTAGAAGAGAACAGTAACATTTGATATTGAAACTCATTAAAATCTTGCCAACATAAGAAAGGTCAACAATGTGAGTTTAAGAGAGGGTGACACTGTTGAATTAGCTTGAGGAAAAAATACACTCCAAATGTAATTTTGACCATGGACTCATATTGTTGTAAACCAAGAAATTTGAAAAACTTAAGAACAATGGTTCCGTACCATGAAGCTGGGTTAGCCAGGTAAGTTTTAGTTTAGTGTGCACCAATTCTAGGTTTTAGGTACCATGAAGCATGGCTTTTAGCTGTGTTCATCACCATAGTAACTTACTATGGGCAGGTTATGTTCGGGGTTAGAGATCTCCAACTGAATTTGACCAATCAGCTTCAGCAAAGTGACACATCTCTGATGCAACAGAACCACTCCTCCTCCACCTCCCAGGACTCTTTCCATTGGTTTCTGGACTCCATTTTCCATGTGTCCCTTGCCCCTCATGTACCCATGTATTGTGCCACCTTTGTAATTGTGTCCTGTTCTGATTGGTACCTTGTATTGCTTGTGTCGTGTGCTCATTGGTTGGTTCTGTCTTGTGTTCCCCTCTGTCTAGCTTAAAAGAAGCCCTCACCCTCTCTCTTACACTGATTATTGCAAAGCCATACCCTTGTTCTTGTGTTTTCCTTGTTTCATTGCATTTTTGACCTTGGACTGTTCTATAGTTTTTTGATTGTTTGCTGTCTGCCCTGACCCTTGCCTGTTTATTGGAATTACTCTTTTGCTTTTGCCTGGATTGAACTGTTTGCTGGTGTTTGACCGTGCCTGTTTGACCTCGTTTGTAACACCCAGACTGGAGTGGTTTGGTTTTGTCAACTTAAAACTAATCCTGTAATCCTGAGTTTCTATAGCCACCATCATGGTACAGGCCCCTGGTTTGTTTGATTAGAGTTGGAACAAAACTGTGCACAACTGTGGCCCTCCAGGAATTGAGTTTGAGACCAATGGGTTAGTGGTACTGAACCATCACATTGCAGGCCTGTTTTGACTAATTTTGCAGTACCACACAGTTCTAATAAATTTATTGGAATCAAAATAATGGTTATGAACCACAGGAACCAACAACACTAGGTAAAACAAAATATGAAAAAGAAGAAATTTGCAATTACTTAATGGACACTGTTCTTATTTTTCACATAAATATGCTTGCAATTAATTGCTTTAATATATAAATGTGCTTGTAATCACTTATCTATCATACAAATATGCAAATTACCATATTATATGGCCAAAACATGTATCAGGCACCAGAATTCCTGCTCTAGGATTTTAAGGACCTTTTTTGGGGGTCAAGCCATATTGGCAGCTGACTAAACAAAAATATACAAATTTTGAATTAAAAGACTAGTGAAACTCATAAGTTGCAAGCAAATGTACAAATGTGTTGTAGTAATACACTCCAATTATCTTTGTTTTTTTCTTTTGAATATGTATTTGCGTTGTCTTTAAAACTGATCCTGGTTGGTTTGATAGTTTATGTAATGCTTTGGCATTCAGACAAAATTTCTGTCCTGCTAGCATTTCGAAAACTGCAAAAAGTGCATAACAGATTTCCCAAACACCTGCTATTGGTCAGACAAATTAATAGCGCCACCTCCAAAGTAATTTAATTGGTTGAATGTTCTATCAAGCTTGTTTAAATGTTCAAAAATAAATAAATAAATATTGATATATATATACACTTTATATAGTTAATAACTACAAAGAATTGGAAAGTAGCACATTGAATTAAACCAGTAATATTTCCACTCTAAAAATGCTATGGGTAAAATATGGACAGGCCAAGCGACTGGGTTTTTTTTTTTTTTGTCCCAGCGGCTGGCTTACTATCCAGAAGGTTAAATTAAATGTTTAACCCAACTGCTGCTTCTGTCCGTATTTAACCCAGGATTTCTTTAGAGGGTAACTACTGTAATAAGACTGTAATAGTATTTTCTTGTAAATGTACTTAAAAATGTAAATTAGTTTTTTTATAGTATACAGCATTTCCTTAATCTTAGTTAATATTAATTTCCACTTTTGACAATACATTTTTAAAAGATTAAAAGTTGTATCTGTAATGCACTCAAAACAAGCAGTTATTTTTCTTAACTAACATTAACAAAGGAGAATAAATGCTATGCAAATGTCATGTTCATTGCTAGTTCATGGAGGTTAATGCGTTCTTATTGTAAAGCATTACCAAGCATATTAATATAATCCGTGAATCCCTTAAAGTCTTTAAATATTGTTCGGAGACACACTTTTGGTGTAGAAAGTCACTGTTCGGGTTTATAATTTTATGACTATTTTACAGGGAGAGGCAGAAATCGGTTAGGTTTGATTCCAACAGGCCTTTGTCCCTCAGCACAATCGGCGTATGCTGGTGTCGGCATGATGCTGTTACCACCGGGCAGAGTGGCATGATATATTGGAGGCCTTCATCCTGTGGAGAAACTCTGCCTGCCACTTACCCTGATTAAAGCTCCCGCTGCTTAGGATAAAGCCACCGTCACCCCGTGCTCCAGACAAATGGAGCACGAGGGGAGCAGGACATTTTTCAGACGCCATCTTTCCCCGCCAAACGCTCCTCTACAGCCTCGCCTCTGTGTAATACTTTTGAATTAATTAGGAATTTTGGTAAATGACGTAAAGTGGCTCTAATTTTTTATGTCTGCCAGGAGAACAATTAGACCATTAGGAATAACAGATGACCCAACCGGGTCCATGCGCCTGTTGCTGATTTTCGAAGCACATTATTTCTGACGTGGCAAAACAAATAGCCAGATTTTCGGAAGCATCTCGCTTGCAAATGATACTGTTTCATGAGTGTTTTCCCCTCCTCGTGTTTGGAACAGAGGCCTGATCCCTGGTTGCGAGACCTCATTAGAGCAGGGATGCTCTCTCTGTTCACTTTCCCATTCTTCAGGTGAACCTTAATTTACATGGAGGCGTGCTACGATCTTCCCGATGAGGAGTCGACCACTGTCGAGAGATAGAGCACTCAAAGGGGCCACTCGGCACTTAAGATGAAATTTTTGCCTCTTGAAACCTGTCAAATCTCCCGGTGAGAAGGCGAGAGGTAGAGGAGGGGGTGAGCGAGTGGAGAGGAGGGACCTGAGGTGCAAAAAATAGTATTTCCACCCTGATAAATGAGTTCTATCCTGACTGCATATGGTATATGTTTTAAAGTGCCTCCCCCCGGCCTGTGTGCGCAGGAGCCATCCTTCATAATGAGCTCGGCCCCTCTCCCTCATGTGGGGGCCCCGGCGGTTGCCAGGCAGCTGCCAGTACAGTCGCACCCCGGGTCGCCACCGATGCATCTGCGCACTGTAGCCTACAGTCATTACGTACGTTGTTGTACGACTGCTCTGACACGCAGTCGGTGCCAAGAGTGTTTGCGCTGTCATTTATATCGCCTGTCATTCCACTTTGTTCATACATCACGTCGTTGGAATCAAATAGGAGCTTTTGAATGTTTTGTCAGTTCGTTTATAAAAATATTAGATCAGAAAAGTATTAGATGCAACGCATTGAAAACATGCAATAAATCCACACTTGTGATGCACATCAATATGCAATTACAGACTGCTGTGGAGAACTTTATGCATGCAAAGATAGTTTTATTAGACAATTGTGTAAATATAAAAACAAATGTTACACTATATATATATATATATATAATGTGTGTGTATGTGTATATATAGAGTATACAGTATATAAACGTAAACATAAAAGTAGTATATATATATATATATATATATAGTATGCACAGCAGCAATGCTTTATTACTATTTCTATTATTATTATTATTAGAGTAAATTCTTTATAAATGAAGTTTTCAATTTTTACTGTTGTCTGTTTATACTTTTGGATTATTTTACATGACTGAATCAAGTTAAACTACATTAGCTTGATTCAGTCATGTAAAATAATCCAAAAGATATCAATTAGAAAAAAAAAGCTCATTTGGAACTACCTCTTTCCACTTTTTACTGTTTTTTTTGCTACAGTAAAAACACAAATCAAGTCAAGTACTTCTTATCACGTGACTTGTTTTGTTGTGGGTGGTAAAAATTTCATCACGTCATAGTGGAAATTACATGCGTTATTGATGCCCGAGAGCTAACCTTAGTTTGCCTGTGCGTGCACGAGTGCGTGTATGTGCGTTTGCACATGTATGTGTGGACCGCGTGACCCAGAAAGAAGACGAGGTGTCGGCCGTGCCGGCAGAAAGCAGCCTTTCCTGTCACCAAATGATGTTATGTGGGTCAGCATTTATTAGAGAGTTATTTGTCATTCTCGTCTTGAACAGACTGGAGTGTGAAGTCGTTACTGCTGCACTGCTGTCTCCAGCTAGACCCATTATTTCCTTCACAGGAACTCACAAACCTCTTTGTTACATCTCAAGACCTGCAGGATCCATACAGTGCACGCCTCTCTGCTCTCCAACTTTCGCCTGTCTGCTTTTTTTCTCCTCACGAGATGATTTTCTTCTCCAGTTATGCTAGTCCCAGATGCTTTAGTGGATTGAATAAGAATGTGACTGATGTGAATTCTTAGACGCTGCATGTTTGTGCTTCTGTATGACATGGATGTCTAATTAAAAGCTTTTTCGTTGTATAAGCTTAGACTTTAGGAGTAATTTCAGCCCAAATAGTTATGCAAATTGTTAAAAGTTAAATCAGTCTTGCTTTTTCCAGCAAGAGAGAATTCAGAACACCCTAGAAATGTCCAAACTTATCTCAGTTTCCCAAAAAAAATTAAGCAGCACTTGATCAACTGTTTTCAACATTGATAATAGTAAAATTAGCTGAGTAGCAAATCAACGTATTATAATCATTTCTGAAGGGTCATATGACTCTTAAATCAGCTTTCCATTGCAAGAATAAATTGAATTTTAAATGATAACTAAATATAAAACTGTTATTTTAAATTGTAATAGTATTTCACATTTTTACAGATTTTTCTGTATTTTTGATCAAGTAAATGCATTCTCGGGAAGCATAAGAGACTAAAAAGATATTAAGAGTCCAAACTTTTAAATTGTTTGGTTGAAAAATGTTAATAGCTAATATATACTGTAATTTGTACAAAATTGTCTGCATGTAGGATTTGTTTGGAAAAGGCATAGTATAGTAGTAACAGGAAACAATTGAAAAAAAGAAGGTTGTTCAGACTGGCAAATGACCCAAGTCTGATTGGAGAAAACTCAAATACAAAGAAGTGTCCCCTAAGTAACCTCACACTCTTTTTTTTCTCTCTCTCTCTTTTTTTTTTGTCACTTTATAGTACGTTAGGCGAATATTAACATGCAATACAAAAACCAAATTCATCATATTTCTTCATGTAACAAATTACATGGCATTTGTAGTGACAAACAGGAGGTCTTAAAATAGAGCTCGGGTCCAAATGAATCCAGGCCAGGCACTGGTGATGGCAGAATAATCAGCTATCCCATACTCCCCTGTGCTTAATAGAGACAGCTGCTCAGAATTTAAAGGACAACAGCGAGAGAAGTCTTAATTACTAGACAGAAGTTAGCCAATAATGAATATTTTATTTTAGGCCGTCCGTTGGCTGCCGGTGAATTATGCCAGAGAAGGGACGAGGCTGTGAATCATCACGTCCAGGTAAATGCCAGGATGATGATATAATTGGTTGCTGTGGAGAGAAGTGCAACCTCTGTAAAATGTTAGGCAGGTTAGGGAGTGAGCTCTGTAATTCATTACACACAAATATGAGCGCCTCCGATTATTCATCATTCCCTCTCTCTTTCTGTATTTGCATCTCTCTCTGTCACTAATGAGCAGGTCCAAATGAAGTCTACAGGATTTCTTTCTATTTTTTTCTTTTTTGTACATATCTTGCAACGATCCACCTGCAGATTCGATATAGACATGGTAAGAAACCTTATAGTTGCTTATAACATAACACTAGCCCCCGTACATCTTCTATTTACTTCTTTCAAGGAAAGAATTGCACTGGTTTCATCACTCTACACAAAAACAATCTGTGGAAGAAAGAAAGAAAAACAGAGAGAAGGAGAGAGAGACTTGCCATGCTCACTAAAACAGACATCATTAAGCAGGGTGGCCTGACTATTTCATGCACTGAAAAATTTATGAATGTGGACACAGAGGTCATGGGGACACAGCTACCATTAAACCAGCCCAGCACCCCCTTTACACAGCCCCCTGCTAGCAGCTGAACTCATCTTCACCACCACATAACCCCGACATTTCATTCTTATTCTCCTCCAGTGCTCCACATTGTGTTGAGATGTATGTTTCATTTGTAAACACTAATGCTAACTAAGTTAAATTGGCATTTTGTAAAGTAATTGGCAGTGGCACAAGAATAGCTGTGTCTTAGGTAAGCTGTGTTTTTGTGTAACTTGCTTTGGATCGGATTTGCATGGAATATAGTTTTCTGTCGCATAACCTGAGATTGTATTAAAAGTCTTAAGAGGGTGTCTAAGAAAGAGTTAAACAGATTAGAGGAAAGATGAATAGATGCAAGAAAGGAGACCAATCACAATTCAGTATAATAGCACCATGATGCCATTACTGCTGGTTAGATTTGTAAAATCAATAGAAAATAATATATATATATACATATATATAATAACAACTGATAAATCGTTAAATAAATAAATAAATAAAATAATCATAATAACATGTTACTATTACTGTTTTAAACAATTTGCATCTGAGCAATAAACTGCATTTTAACGTTTATTCAAATACGAAAGAAATTTGTAATAATATTTGGTAACACTTTACTTTAAGGTGCCCTCGTTACACGTTACATGAACTTACTATTACAATAAAAATAAATAATTCATGCATAAAATTAATGATTTTGAAAGTAACTAATACTTAATAGTAAGTACATATAGTTAAAATTTATATGAATTAATATTAGTCAGTACTTAAATGTATCATTGCACCTTATATTATTCATATTTCATAATATGAATGATTTTATTGTATTTTTTGATTAAGTAAATGTTTGGTGGGAATTATCTCAAGTACTTTCAATACATAAAAGAGTCATCTTCTACTACGTGGTCGCTGGGGAGGATGCTTACTTTTCCAAATGCGTCTTAAGCATATACTGATCCCAAGATAATTCTTTTCACCAACTTTATCTTCCTATCTAATGTATTAATTTTAATTTCAGCTTCATGATCAACCCAACAAATGATTTATTATTATTGCCGGGAAAACATGAAAAGTCTCCCAAATCCATTTTCTGCCGATAGATAAAATCAAAACCTCAGGGATGTAGCGGTTATTGGGAAACGGGCTCCGTTCAGTGTCACACGTCTGCTTCAGCTCCAGAGTTCATTCAAAATTCAGCGCAACTGTGTCGAGCTCTAATGGAAGTTGAACGCAGACAGAATTATTTGGTAATACACAGATTGAGTCAATTTGAGAATGTATTAAGTGAGCTTTAGCCCATGTTTGAGACATCAGAAAAAAAAGAGCATTAAAGTTAATAGGACAGTGAGCAAGCACGGCTAACGTGAAGAGATCCACTCTCACGCTTCAGCAGATTCAGCCCGGCGACATATTTTAGGTCAATTATTTGACGGCTCAGACTCCCCTGCATTATTTAAGCGTGTCATCTTTACAGCAGTCGGATGCTTTATCCCCATCCTCTGCTGCAAATACCACTGATCTATTAACAATTACTTTACCCTGCCACTCTAGCAGCCTATAATTTATCAACCATTAAAAATTGATCAATATTAAAATTTAGCATTTCACTTTTAGACTGGTGCGAGCATCCGAGTGGAATAAAAGGCAAAGGCTCTGAAATATTTACATGAGGAAACTTGATAAGGTTTAATGCTCCTCTCCATCTCTCTCCCGCGGGACGTGCCGTGGTGGCATTAAGCCGAGACTTTGGTTGGCTCTTCTGACTGCTTGTACTGTCCTTCCTGTGAGCTTATGATAACATCGTGTTTCAGGCTGCATGCGAGCGCAGGGCGTACAGTAGGTCTGTACGACATCCTCGTGACCATAAAAAATGCATATCGCTGCATCTGATTTGCTCGAAAAGAGGGTTTGCACCGAGGGTCTTATCTTTGAGAAACGTCTTTATCTGCTTCAACCCCTTCAGAAAGAACAATTAAAGGTCAAACCTCATGGATTCCGGTCAATAACATGCCTGGGATGCGGAAAAAGATGTATTATTTGAGTTGTGAAATATTTTAGTCAGTTAGACGTAACTGATGATACTATAATAATACAAAAAAGTGCTTGATGCACTTAGATGCAGTAGTGCAAAAATTTTATGATAAGATCTTTTATTCCTGAATGAAATAAATATGAACAATAACTCATTTTTATTATAACATATCTCAACGTTTAATACAATTCACTTTACTGTGAATATAAAGTTTTACATTTGATTTTGCAATGAAGTATAAGTAGTTTGTGTGTGTGTGTGTATATATAATTTTTATTAAATATTTTAATAATATATATATATATATATATATATATATAATTAACTGATTTTTCATAGCATTTTAGGCCCTGGTAAATAAAAGGTATCACCATTTATCAGCTAACATGCTTTGATCACAACCATGA
Organism: Enteromius paludinosus; assembly: GCA_032361165.1. Classification (NCBI taxonomy): domain Eukaryota; kingdom Metazoa; phylum Chordata; class Actinopteri; order Cypriniformes; family Cyprinidae; genus Enteromius; species Enteromius paludinosus. Next base: position 17,224,259 of record JAUMHQ010000069.1, read on the forward strand.
CTCATGAAATCTACAATTAAGGCAATAAAAAAACGGCAATAAAAAACTGCATAGCTATTATTATTATCATCATGCAGCTGGATCACTCTGTAAACAACTTCATGTGTAAGTTTGACATTGTTTATCTTCTCGTTCTCGTAAAGCAACATCCGAAGTGTGAAACACTGAATAATTCTCACAGACTTTCAGAAGAAAAGACATCTGAAGTGTGTGAATATCCTTAGTTAATCTGTTAAACAGATAAAGACGGACGGCTTTTTCTCCCTCTCAAAATCTCATTATAGGGCTCATCTTCACCTTGCCTACATCTCATTTCAGAAGAGTTTTTCAACACAACAATGTCAGAGAGGAAAGGAAACCGCTGCCGTGTGTTCGATTTTAATCTCGATCTTCTGGGACTTGGAGCGAGATTTCTATGTTCTTCTGCAATTTACATGTTAAATTCTGTAAGCCCTAGGTAGTTCAGGCGTTTGTGCGGGAACAGTGGGCGGTGTAATTTTCAAACGTTCAATGAATAATTTCATCTCAATTAGAAAATCAGGGCAACACAAATCTGCCCTTTAGCCCAAAACTACTGTTTCCACTTTCTGTTTGCGTCAAACCCTGTCTGACGCCAACATGTGCAATACAGGAAGTGCATTCGCAGTTAATTAGATGGTGCCAATGCGCAAGAAAAAAAGTCCACGTTCCAGGTTGTTTTTAATAAATACATGAAAATGTAGTTATTATTTATTAATTCACGTTGTTTACAACCTGCAGAAAACAAAAGGAGAGTTGTGAAGAATCTCCGTGCAGTTCATAAAGCCCTATAAAACAAGTCAAAATATATTTCTTTTAACGGTTTCTTTCAGATATAGTGCATGTGGTGCGAGTTTGATGTGCTTATGAGATTCCAGATTTGACTTTCTGACCATTCGCCAGAATGATTTCGAAGGTAAAAACTTGCCTACAGTTGCTTTAAAATGCAGGTAAGTTTAGTGCTAGCTGAGCTGATCTGTAGCACCTATATAACCGTCTTATATGTTTTTACAGTAACTAATCTGAAGATGAGTGGTTAAGAAGGCTGTTTTAATCTCTAGCTCATCTTGATTAATAATTCAACAGGTTCTCTCTCTATTGGACTCATTAGGGCCAAACGCTGTGAGTATCTTAAACAGAGCAGATGGCTGGAAATTCAATAACTGAGCATGACTCTTGACTTCACATTGGGTGGATTTATTAAAAAAGAGGAGTTTATAACGTGCACGACCTATGAAAATGTTGCTACAAACTGTAGCTGGGGTTATAATACCCTCATGTTCAGTCAGACTTCAGTGGGAAATTAAATTTTGGATCAATTTACTTATTGATTGTTATTGATTGTACAGTATGAGAGGTTTGGGTTGATTTTAACTGGCTTTTAGGATGAGGTGTCACTGCTTATTCTAGTACATACCAAGTGGACCAAGTCTGTTGCAGTGTGTTACAATGACAACTGGTGCACTGTGGGCCTGGAAATACAAAGTTAAGCAAAAGATGCATGAGTTAGCCACGGTCAGTGCAGAGAATGAGATTCATGTTCAGTTTGTCTTCGTATTATGTACAAAACATCTAAAAAAGCAGGAGATGCACATTTGAACATTTTAATATTCACACTTTCAGCATATACAAGCAAACACTAAAGTGCATATTGAATAGACAAATTGAAAAAGCTAAACTTTTTTATAGTTCATTAATAATTTTTATTTCATAATTCAGACTTTTTTCTAAACTTTGTATCTCTATAGTTCTAAATAGTTCTATACACACACAGAATTGTATAATGCTTAATAATTAGTGTGTTTTTGTTTTTAGAACTCGGAGTTGAATTATAATTGTGAGATAAAATGTCATATTTGTTTTATTCTGCGGTGGAAACAAGCTTCCATAGATGCGTGCACTTCAGTGAAGAGATCCTGTAAGTCACAGACATCCACTTCCAGTCCTTGATCTGGTTTTAGTGTCATTAATAAGCAATTAAATGTTAAACGTTAAATATGGGTGTCTAATTGTAAGCACTTCTAAACATATTCGGTTTGGCAGAGCGTTTGTTTGCTGTCTTAGAGAAGATGAAGAAGAAATGCAATCAATTTAATTGCATCAGAGCCTCATGTTTTCATTGATTGTAGGAAAATGGCTTGCAGGTGAGGAGTGACTACAGCTTGATAAGTGGCAAACCATTATTTTCCAGGCCGCCTGAAACCCCTTTGAGGCAGTGATGCTTCATCTTATCATGGGCCTGGTGCAGGGCCGCCGAAATGTGACACAACGCTCATTTTGAGGTCAGTACTAATGTTTTCTTCATTGGATGATCATTTGCAGTATGATGGTTATGTAATTATGAGTGTTTATGCATTTATCTAGTTGATTTTTAATGGAATTTGACATTTCACCTCAAAATCCCTCAAAAAAATTCATTAGGAAATTATATTTTGTTTAAAGCAGATGAAACGTGTTTTTATGCATTTACCCTTTTATGCATTTTCTCAGTATTGTAATTTGTTTTTATATATGCATACTGACTTTTTTCCCCTCATTAAATTAGCATCATTATAATTAAGGTATGTATTTATTTATTTAAAACAATGATGTATAAATACGTAACAGTTTAAAAATTTATTTAATATCATTATATAAATATGGTGGCATTTTATTTGCATTTTAATAAGCATTTTTAAATAGTAGTTAATTTATTATTATTTTAGTATAATTTTAACTATTTTGCTAAATTGAAATATACTTTTGTGTATTAATAAACACATTATTGGTAATCGCCCTTATAGTGTAAAGTCCTTAGAATGTGTGCATATAAAAATATATATTTTTATATGTTTAAATCTACAAAAATGCATTTAAATATATAAATAAAAATATAATTTCCTATTTATTTTGCTTGATTGTGGAGGGAAATATGACTCCGGCACGTTGTTGACAGGTTTCCTGAAATTCACTCAGGAACGCGGTCGTCCTCTTTGCCATACAAATGATTCCTCATTGGCAAACATCAGCTATGAAAAACTGTTAACAACGGCCCAGACACATCAGCATGCCGAAATTTTCCTCCCAACACGGCGAATCCATCCAAACAAAGCAGAAGATCAGGCTAATCTATGTGCTGGGATATTTTTGCCTCCTTCTCCAGAAAATGTGCAATTTGGTGAGGCAAGAAAAAGAGAGGCAGAGAGAGAGGGGGAAAAAAATTGAGCAGACCCTTCCAAGCAATAAATCATTGGATTGCTCGTGACACTCATACAATACGGATATAGTGTTAACTGCAAGAGTGAGACAGGGCTCCTTGGCCCTCTGGGGTGACCTTGCCTGGCTGCCGTAATCTATCATTCTGACACCGGACACACTGGTTTTGTTTAATATTACACTATTGGCATATACAGTAAACACAATGCAAAGAAAATTTAGACACAGACATGAGGTGAGACAAGAGGAGGTACATGTGTACACGCAAGGAGAGGACCATTGTGTTGTCAAGCCCATGCTAACTTTATTTCACAGGGTTTCGAGGTGCACTTTTATGCGTTTTATTCGGCCGCCATTCCGTTTTATTGGCTTACATTGCATTTGACGGCTTATTCTATTGCAGTAAGAGGGCCTGTAATGTAAATCAAATGCGTGATGCTTCTCTTTGTGAGTTTTTGGCGGGGAAACGCGGCACATTTGCGGTGTCCTAAATGAAATCTCACCAATTTAAGGGGAAGAAACGGGGCGGTTCAAGTTCACCAGTCTGGTGTGACACTCGGGGTCCATAAATAATGCATTTTAGGGTGACCATTCATTCTTCTTTGTCACACACGCACACAAATAAATTATTGTTATTCACAATTTGACAGTCACGCACAATCCGTCCAATAGCTGCATGAGGCCATTTGAAACAACATTGTGGGTGTGAATAAACTCAGTGTAAAGAAGTTGCCAGAGGTTTACTGTAAAATATACAGTTGAAGCATTTTAAACATAGGAATTAAATTTACAGTAAAAAACAACATACCATGTTATCTGAAATATTATTAATATACCAAATTACTGCACTGCCTAAAATATTTCTCTTTCTCTTGTTTTCCAGTATAAATATTTAAACATTCATAAATCAAGATTTACTTGAAGTTAAATGACTTATTAAAATAAAGGTTTTACTTAAAATAGAATAGGATCTGTTAATTAGGTGAGAAAAATAATCGTGTCTATTTTTCTCAACCCAGTGACAGATATATTTCCTTGCTTTAAGCAAAAGCCTCCTTCGTGTTGATGCATTTTTCAGAAAGCAAAAGCTAAATGTCTTAAATAATATTGCTTCACAAGTAAATGTATCTAGATTTGCTTCTTGAACTGGAAAACAAGAAAAAAATACTAAGGAATAAAAAACTTTTTTGCAGTGTAAAATCTGTTTTGGTCTCCAAAAAGATATTACTATGTACAGTCTCTAGATACACTCAAACACAAAGCACCATCATTACACAGAAGATACTAAAATAATGCAATAAACATTCATTTAACAACATAAGATGTAACATGAAACCCTCATATACAAATAATTATTCCATTCAAAAACATCACAAATGTCAATCAAGTTTTTACACAGTAAAATATAAGATGACTACTAAAAGGGACCTTACTGTTAACAACATTTTCACCATGCATTTTTCTTCAAATGCAAAGTTAGTAACCTTTATAGTCATTCCGATGAATTAATGTTGATTTCTAAAGAGAGTGACTCATTAATTTGGCTTAGTTTTGCATCTTTTTCCAGTGTTTGTTTTCATGAATGGAACTTATTCTTGTTTAAACCGCCTTTCTTTTCTGTTTACCTACTTTGAACAAGCTCCCAACACAAGCACATGCATCTATATATGTGTGTGTGTGTGTGCAGGCGTGTGTATGAGATGATAAAGCGAGCGCGCTCTGCTCTCAGCGAGGGGCTCAGGTACGGTCCTCAGAGAACACGGCGGATAAAGACGACGTTCACGCTAGCGAGCCGCTCCGCCACCGTGACACAAACACATCTGAGCAACATTTCGAGGTGTGACTCAACACCCAAAACAGCCTCTTTTATCCAAACGAGAGCGGGCGGCTCCGGCACCAGCCGCACAGAGGCTGAGGTGTGATTTTCCCATGTAAATGGAGGTCAGCGGCATCTTTAGAATCTGCGGCCGGTGTGTCTTGGCTGTTTTTGTTTTGTGTGATTATGTACTACCCGCTGGAAAGTTGCTTATTTCTGTGTGTAAATTGGATGTAGTATTTTGCAGAATGGCGCCCCAGGCATAGTGTGAGGTATTGATTGAGTTGGATGCAAGAAGAGACACAAGAGGATTCTGGGAAGTGAAAAGTCTGAAAAAACAGAAAACAGAGCAACTATAGGTGCGTTTTACGTGTTAGGAAGAAAAACAATCCTCCTGGAGTTGCGAAGAAAGCAACTAAACAAACAGGATCTGCGCATAGTGACAGGTGATGTGCTGTGTCAGAAAGATGCAGGGAAGGAAAACAGAAATCCTTATGACTTCTAGATGATAAGTCTTTCAGAGATACTTATATGCGCACACCAGAGAACTGGTTCCATTTTTTGTTATATATATATATATAAAAGAATACAATTTAACCAGTATTTCGGTTATGGTCCTTAAAGGTAAAAAAGTTGACCCAAAAATGAAAATTCTGTCATCGTTGACTCACCCTTAAGTAGTTCCAAATGTCTCACTATGGTGATTTTAAATATGTTATGAACTTGTCTTTATCTGCCCAGAATGTACATATGTGAAAATGATGTATCACATTATATGTAACAAATATGACTCTTGATCAAAATGTCATACAGTATAATACATTTCTGCCGTTTTCTGTCATTAGTTATATCGAAGCTAATATTAACTAAACAACCATGAGCAGGTGATTTTCTTTTATGTCTGTGAAAGTTTCTATGCTTTTAAGTGACTGCCCAATACGGTCTCACAACCTATTCGTACGAGGTACCAAATTCGTGCTAATTAGTACTAATTCGTACGACCTCAATCGTACGATTTTGTGTGATTTGTCTGAAACAATATAGGTTTAGTGGCGGGGTTAGGTTTAGGTCATTCGTACAAATTCATACGAATTGGTAACTCGTAAAATACGTACGGTTTAGAAGTGAGGTCGTATGAATTATCCACCTAGTAAAATATGTACGAATTGCCGTAAGATCAGGTTGGACTGCCACATCTCTATCCATTCATCCGTCCATCCTCTAAAGACACTATGATTTATGATGATAGTTTGACTCGTGATTGCATGACTCTTATTAGCAAATTCTTTTTTTAATGAGTCAGTCTTGAACTTATCAAGTTATCAATTTGAATCATTCTACTGAGTGGCCAACGGAATCCGTTACAGCGGTTATTTTACTGCGCCACAAGTCGATACTTTTGTCATCCCTGACTTTAAATTTTCTGGAAACTCTTTCTTGATGTTTGGGAGACATATCAGTTTAGTTGGTTGCACTAGTTATTTATATGTTGACTTAAAGATACGCATTCAGAATAGCGTGATAACACACACAAAAACTTGCAAATATTGGAATGCAAAAGATGGTTCCTTCTTAAAAGTTAATGTTACTATGCAGTAGGGATGGCACGGTTCATGAAAAAAAACCAAACCGTTCGGTTCGCTTGTCTCGGTTCGGAGCATGCATGCGTCGCACGGTTCGACGGTTCATGACATGCAATGTAGCCACTTGCTCAGTACAGTATGTGACGTTAGTGTGTTTCCCTCTAGCTGCGTTCACACCGGACACGAATTGCGCAAATCGCACGGCAGGATGTCTAATCGCGTCTTTGCATTGACTTAACATGTAAATAACTTGTGCTTGACGCTTCATTCGCGTCCGGTGTGAACGCAGCATTTCGCGCGAAAGAATGTGTCTACGGTGTGGAGTGAGTGCTGCAGGTCACAATACTTACGTGTAGAAATGGCAAGTGGGAGAGAAAAGGAAAGCTGCCCGGTGGTGTGTGGGAACATTTTGGATTTCATGTTA
>JAUMHQ010000069.1:17231394-17246394 GCA_032361165.1 Enteromius paludinosus
AAAAGAAAAAATAACAAGAACCGTACAGAACCGAAAACCGTGACCCTAAAACCATGATACAAACCGAACCGTGGGTTTTGTGAACCATGCCACCCCTACTATGCAGATACAGTATGTAGTTCAGTTACTGATGGTTTGGTCAGACATTTCTTCCCTTTATTGTATATGTAGTATTCATGAATCCATTTCTATAATAATTATTCTGGACAGAATTTTGCTGTAATAAATGACAGCTACATAAAAAAATAACCAAACATACATGCATATGAAAAATATTACTTTTGGATGGATACTACAATTGTTTATGTGTTCGTAAAGAAATCAGAACTAGAACTGATAAGTTCCTTATGATCTCCATCCCTGCTGCGCAATGCTCAAAGAACAGATTAATTAGAAATGTATAGGTTCTTAACCTATTTAAGATAAAACTGATAAGTCTGTGTTGTGCTGACCAAACATGCTAAAGAAGTCCCTTGTTGAGTCCCTCCATATTTCATCTGGTTCTTGAGAGGGCATCACTTTGCATTGTGCTAAGTGCTGTTGACAACCCAATTGAATAAAAATCTTGCATGCATGTGCACATTTTCAAACATAAATGTTTATTTTGTCTCAATTGTTCCTGCTTGTGCTCTCTCTCACTCTCTGTTGTGCAAAGACGTATTGATTCGCCTGTGAATCTATAACACCAATGAACTTGATGGAGTTCCTGACAAGCACAAGTGCAGCTCGGCACAGAGACGCGTTTGTGGCTGTGTTATTTCTCTCGTGAGGAAACGAGCAAGTCACAAAATCCAATATATACACACCGACGGTCCTCACCGTGTTCGCCGTAACACTGTAAGACTTCAGCCCGGTAGTTTAACTCTTCAGAGCTGGTGAGGAACATGATGAAATATGCATGAAACTGATGTTGTAGAAGTGACACCTAAGTGACTTTGAGAAAAAAAAAACTTTACCAAGTTTACCCTTTACCGCTCTCTCTACCTTTTTTTGGAGGGGGGGTTGGTGGGAAGCAGACTTTGTTATGTGTCAAGGTATTCGAAAGAAAGGGATGATTTTGAAAAAGAAGACCTCCTCTGGAGAGAAGACATTACTCTACCCCACCTTCATAGTGTCCTTAATACGGCAGGTTTGCCTCTCAAAGACGGCACTACAAACGGACGCTGCTCACTTCACAGGCCACTCATAATTGTGAGAATTCAAACAAATCTGTGTGTCAGGCAAGCAGATGGAACTTCAATCGTAGAGCTCAATCGCATGTCTGTTACCTTGAGTCGAGTGCCTTTTTTACTCCAAAAAATATGGAAAAGACTATTGATCAGGGCTGCTCACCCAACCACCTGGGGTATAAACCGGAGTGTGCTTGTGTGAGACTGTTCAGGATAATCTGCATCACTGATGTCTGGATTTCCCACCATGCAGTACAGATACATCATTGCAGTTCAACAGCAGAGGTTAATGATGGCTTGGTCAGACATTTCTTCTGTTTTCATATTTTTAAGGTTATTTTATACCTCTTTTTTCTTGTATTTCTGGTGTAAATATCTAAACATTCTTGAATCAAGATGCATTTACTATTTTATATCTTGCATTTACTATTTACTATGTAAAGTTTTCTTAAAAATGGGGTAAGAAAAATAATCTTACCTCAAACTTCTTTTTTTTTTTTTTTTTTTTTTGCGCAGTATACAGTAAATTTGCTCACCCTCGGGCCATCTGAGATGTACAGTAGGTAACTTTCCTCCCCTTATTATAACAGTAAAGAAGATTTTTAGCTAAAACCATGGTTTTAGTGATTAATAAAAGTCAGCAGCTACTGCAATTTAAAGGGGTCTTATGATGTTGCTAAAAAGAACATTATTTGGTGTAATTCTATGCATTATTTTCCACATATTGCACATTTTTGTTTCTCTTCTAAGTCCTGTCTCCTGAAACATGTCAATTTGTCATCAAAAGTCATCGTTCTAAAAAAAGTGAAGTGTGCTCTTATTGGCCAGCTATCGATTGCACTGCGGTTGGCGGAATACCGCACACATGTGGCAGAAATGTTATGCCCCTTACCATAATATGCCACGTCCCGATGCTGTGACACCACAAAACAATAAAACGCATTACAGACGAGGCATTTGTTTCATCCAATGGAGACAAACTAATATTTGAATAGTAGCAGGTTCATTTAATAAGAAAATGTAACCTATTTAAAGCTTGTGAGTCAGAAGCGCCAGACTGTCCTTGCAGAGGTAGAATTGCTCCACTTTATAGCCTCCAGGTTTTAGGTCCTCTAATACAGTATTGCAGGGCTTCTCAATCCTGGTCCTGGAGGTCCACTGTCCTGCAAAGTTTTGATCCAACCATGCATTTGATTAGGTTTGGAGCTAAAATTTGCAGGACAGCGGACCTCCAGGACCAGGTTTGAGAAGCCCTGCAGTATTGTATTCTGGAACAGTGTTGTGGATACAACTTGACCACCCATTTCTTTTTGTGTCCTTTTCTGGAAGCACAAACAAAGCAGTTTCACTTTAACAATGATGCACGGTGTGTCAAGCAAGCGGTTTATAAAAAACAAGCCCCCACGCTGTGATGTTGCAAAGAGGGGATGTGTTTAAATGAGCCTTTTTAAGGGAGCATGGGCAAGTCAGGACTTTTAAAAGGACTTTTTGGTTTTGAGACTTTTAATCTTTGAAACTGCACCAAGAGCTTGTAACACACTAAAGAGAAAAGGCAATTTAAAATAGAATCACATGACCCCTTTAAGAGTGAGAAATAAAAAATAAACATAACAGGCAATGCAAAATGTTATAGCTCCTTAAAATACATTGAGGTCTTATGAAGCACAATTATTCATCTGTGCAAGAAACAGAAATTTTTCATTACCTGTAATGCATAGCTTTATGCAAACAGGGGATTTTCCTTGAATTGCTTCTTTTGAGACAGTTTGTTTCACTGATTCACCAGTTCATTACATACTATTACAATCTAATATTAAAGCACCCAATAATGTTTTGCATGGTTAAACCATATGAAGTGAATGAACTACTCTTAATCAACTTACCTTTAAACAAAAAACACCATTGAAATATTATTTTGCCTCGTCATTCCTTTTTATTTTTCCATCAGTCGAATCCAATTAGTAATGGATTACTTTTCATTTATAATTCATCTGTAGCACAAAAGTGCCATTTTGAGCCATGCCACCACCCACAATAGGTGACAGCTAATATATGAAGTGATAATTACTTTTATCTATGTGTTTATATGTTAATGAGTGTAATAGCAGTTCACTTCCCCTCACCCTTACACGTGTACAGCATCTCCATCCTCACATTCTCAGGAAAAGCTTTCTGTTGTATCCCTAGGTCAGCACATCAGAACTCTAGACACTCTTTCAATTACTTCTAAGCTGACATTTGCCTACCCTTTATCGGGAGATCTTTAATCAATGCTGACTTGAGAGGAACAGGGAAAGTTTGCTTTGATTTAATATCTCCACCACGGTAAAGGTGAATGTGAAACATTTATGATAATCTGTAATGGAGGTAGAGGAGGCTTGATGAGACTTTCTTTCGGTGTCAGACAAACATCTTGTGGCCTTTGCGTTCCATGTTTCACTCGTGTTCTATAATATGAATAGTTAAACTCGGCATATATGACATAACTCATCGTCAATAAGGGTAAAGATGAATAATTTCACTGCTACTTCTGACTTTAATTCTCTTATCTGCAGCATTTAAGCTTCAAAAAGGTCACGTGATATGTTTTTTTAAAGGCTAGTTTAAGCAGAATTCAAAATTTGGAAAATAATTCACTCAAAAAGAAATTGATTATCATTGTTATTTTGTCATTTGATTGACTTCAGATTGATTGATTGATTCGTTCATTCGTATAAAATTTGCATACTACCACTACTGCTACTAGTAATGCATAATATCATGTTTATAATAAAACAATTTGTAGTATTATAATTATAATATACAATTTATAGCTTATTTTATTTTTATAATATTATATTATATAAATATAAATATTTTTATTATTAATTTATACAAATTAATTAAAAATATTTTATTATTGTATTGTATATAATTCATAAAATATAAATTAGCACAATAATATTTAAATGTTTTTATTTATAAGAATTATTTTGTCATGTTTGACGATATGATTAATTAATTTTATTTATGATATGGATGAAAAGAAATTTGTACCAGTTTTGGATGAAATGATTATGAATATTATCTGCACAATTTAAGCTTCAAAACAGTCATGTGAAATGTTTAAGCAGATTTCAATGTGCTGCATTAATGCAGTGTTTACAGCATGTGTCCTTTCTCTCCTGTACAGGTCTCCCTTTGGTTTGCCCATCAGCGCTTTTGATAATAGCGTTTGTTAACGCCGTCATCTCCCTTCAAAGGTTATCCACGACTCTCCCTGAAGCCGAATACACAAACACAAATTCTGACTCGCAGGTAATAGGCCACAAACAGAGATTCATGTGTCATGCCACTCTATTGCATTTGATGTGTGTGTGGTTTTATGAGGCAGCAGCGGAGGTTCTGTCCACTGTGAGACTGAGAAGTGGGTCATCCTCTGGTCACTTATTATTTTTCACACTTGACTGGATTTACAAGAAGTAAACGGGTTACGTTACTAGGAGTGTTATGGCTTAATTCTGTTTATCACTCCGCAGGCCTGACACGAGCTAGACATGTTTATTGTCGGCCTGGCATGGCTGCATAATAAATAACTGCACATGTTCCATGGCTTCGGTTTGGAGCTTGATGCTTGTATTTTGATTCATTGTGGAGGAAATGAACGCTAGGCATTCAAAACAAGTGCGTTTTATTTTCTTAATGTCGACGTCAAATTAAAATACTTCACCTAAATTGAAATATTCTGAGAAAGCTAAAGCCAGCCCTTCAAAACCAGTGCTTTTTTTTTTTATCTTACAGTCAACTTGAAATCACAGTTTATTTTATTTTGAAGGAATATATTCTGATGCATCGGCTTTTGTGCAATAATAATAAAAAAAAAAAAAATAAAAAAAAAAAATATATATATACATATATATATATATATACATACATATACAAATCGTTGTGAAGTGCAGATCCTGTTGTTATAAATTATTAATGTTTTTTTTTTTTTTTTTTTTTTTTTTATATACAAAGTAGTTTAATATAGTAGTATTATTTTAGTGTCTTTATATGTGTGTTTATGCATAATTTTATTTATTTGGGATCTCATTTGATTTTTAATGCAGTTTGCTTCATAAATAAAATTAAACTTAATTCTTTTGTCATTGTTAATGATTTATCAATGCATGTACAGTAATTTTCCAAAGAAAAACAACATTTCTTATTTTTAGAATGAAAATCTAAATTATTTAATTTTATTTTATTATTATAATTTGGACATTTTACTTCATCATTTTACGTTTTGCATTTGTTTAAACAAAAGTTAAAAAAGATGATGACATAAATGTGACGACACGCTCAGCAAAATAGTTTTTTTAATATAGAATTTTATAGTCTCTGCACATTACACTTGGATAGGAAAAAAGTATTTTAAAGTACACACTTCACCTTTAAGGTTAAATGAACATCTTAAATTAATTTCTCATCAATTTTCCTCAAATTAGCTTTGGTCTCAAAGGGTTGCCGGATACACCTGTTCAAATCATTCTCTGGGTTTGTAATGAAATATGTTTTAGATACAGCTGAACTTTTGAAATATATTAGTCAACGGACACACACCGAATTCCTCTCAGGTGGCTCTAATCCATCTTTGTAATTCAAAAAGTTTTTTTTTTCTTCCCTCTCAGTTGCTGGGCATGAAATATGGACCGGCTGATGTTGTTTTTGGACCTTGTTTTGGAAAGGATTGCACAAGACAGGCTACTCCTCCTTAAATAAGGTATAAAAGTGTCACTTTATGAGAAATTTACACCGCTGGAGTTAGCCACGGCCCATTAAAGACTATTTAATGCTATGTAGAGCTGTAGTCTTACATCATAACTGTAAAGGCATACTTCAGAAAAAAAAAAAAAAAAAAGTTTAGGAGGAAGTTTAATATTTGCAGCCAAATTATAATGTGCTTCAGGCAAGAGATTTGAATGAAAAATGAATGTGAGTGTTTCCTGTGTGGCCCCTTACAGACACTTTCATGCAGTTGTTATTAAGACTTTGTATATATGTTTCGTCAGCGATGCATTACTGATTTAGATTTAAATATGAGTGAATTATACATCTTTCTCCCTTTTCTGTCACAAGCCTGAGCTGAATCAGAAGCGCAAAATCAGTGTCAATCAACTGTAAAAGTATCATTTTTATTCAATGGGTGTAAATGTTAAAAAAAGTACCTGAAGTGACTGAACAAATGTGCCAACCCCGAAATCCCAAGACTGTTTGTTTACACAAAGTTGCTTGATTAAACAATCAAGTGTATTATCAAAGTGTGACAAAACAGGGGGGTTGCACACATTTTGCGTGAAATTGCCTCATTATTATGTTTTGCCAATATTGAAGTTATGTATCGTTGACTGTTCATTAAATATAGCAGAAATGATCAACAGTCGGGCCCGGTCTCTCCTTGGGGCTCTGCTGACATCCTAATGATGTTGTTTTAATGACTGATCCCCTTCTCTCAGGAGTTTACCCTAATTTAAGAGCCATCTTTGGGATGATTAATATTTTATAGCTTTCAGAGAATCCAGGTAAAGAGATTCAGAGGTTTTTACAAGTTTGTTCTTCAGTGGAGATACATGTTAACTTGTGAAAACCTCCGTACAGCATATTTGATTCCCATTAAATTACATTTTTAAATTTTTATTATTTATACATTTTTTGTTCAAGAATTGAAAAATACTTATATATACAGTATATATATGTACAAACCTGGACTGTCCTAATTTGCCAGTGTCTGAAATCTAATTTACATGCCATGATATTTAATTAAATTCGGTTAATTTCATTAATACCTTGACTTGGCAAAGGATAAACACACATGCCGCCCGTATTATGAATCCTCATGTTTATTCATTCATGATTTATGCATGTGAGAGTCAGCAGGTCAAGTGTTAAACAAGTGACATGACAGGATCTTATAATAAAAGACCTTTCTGTTTGCTTATCTTGGAACACTTTTATATCGCTAGTGTTACAAATATTGTAATTGCAACAGCAGTAATAATAACAACACTGTCTAATTATGAGCTGGTCCAAAACATGATTGCATATTTGATATGCCAAGTTGTTTTGATTTTGTATTAGTTTAATGCCATTACTGTGCATTTAACTAGATTTTCTTGTTTTAGAGAAAAGGGCCAATATGTCAACAATACTGGGCAAAGTTTTACATTTTATGAGCTTTCATTAATGTAAAACAATTAGGAGTGCAAAAGCAGTTTTGCATTTACAAATGATATTGGTTGTACATGCATTTCTATTCATTTTTGCTACAGTACTTTTTATTTTTACAAACTGAGGCACTGTTGACAGTATTTCTTCTTAAAATATTCCGTAAAAGTATCCATTTGTGAAGAAAAGATGCCATTTAGTCATTTTAATTTAATTTAATTTAATATTTATTATTTAAGTCAAATTGAGCAGGAAAATCACCTTTAATAAAATAATCATTAAAGGAAAAAATAATGCTTCACATAACCTGTTTTCATATAAAATAAAAATAAAAAATATATATATAATATGCACACACTCTATAATATTAAAAGTATACTGTTTTCTTGCCCACAAACAGCCAAGTGCATTTCGCCACAATATCAAAGCTAAACGTTTCTGTTTTTTATTTTTTTCAGTCTCCGTGGCAAATATGACACAAAAGTATGTTGGCCTGTATATATGGTGCAGACAGAAACCAGTGTGTTGGATGTTGTACCAGTGCCCAGTGCACAAACATCCCCGTCAGCTTGCTGATGAACCAATCTAATTAAAAATAAGAGACAATGCCTGCGTCCGAAGGGGCTGCTGGAGATAAAGGCACCAATGTATGCCAGCAGCCGTTTGGAACCGCGTGCTTAATGAGCTCAGAGTTACAGGAGCAGTGAGGTGAAGAGGAGCAGAGCGCGACAGAGACCGCCAAGAAGCTCTTGAGGGGGGAACAGAGCCGGGTAAGAGGGAAGGGGGCATTTTGGAGAGACAGGGGTCAGTTGTGGTAATAGAATCCTGCCCTGTGCAGCCCCCCTTGAGCAAAGTCGATACCGCTGAGGTGAACGGCGCTCTTCAGAGCCGCTCCTCATACCGGTCAAGGCCGCAAACCAGCAGGTTATGCATTTATTATTGCCATTAATGCACGCTAATGCGCCGCTGTTTATATTCATGAATACTCTGTATTAATCCAGACAGGGTCAGCGCGAAATAAAACACACTTCACCTTTTCAATTTGAGTTTGGATGTGAAAGTGAGTGTGTGTATGTAGGGGGAAATTAAATTAAAGGAAGTTCATGCAGTCAAGATTTTGGGTTGTTGGCGGAGTCTGATTCCTTGATTTGTGCGCTTCCTTGTTTTTCATCTGTTCAAAAGCACTGTTCCGATGGGATTAGTGAACTAAATGATGTTTGATTTATAATTATCAACACAGGACTGTCATTTCATTTACTGGTTCTGATGGGATTGTGGTAGCTATTGCATTTGGGCGTTACAAAGAGATGCTATGAATGGATTTATTTGGTTGTTTTTTTATGTATTCATTTTCATTTTCGTGTCAATAATTTTAAAATTTGATGTGATGGCAGCCATCCTAAATCCATAATGACGATGCACCAGGCAGTTTGCAGGCAACAAGATATTACTTTTGCTCTGCTGTTTTGACTATATATATATATATACACATATATAATTAGACAGCATTAGACAGCACGAATATATATATATTAGTGCTGTCTAATGATTAATTGCATCCAAAATATGTTTTTGTTACATAAAACAAATGTGAGTACTTTTAGACATATTCTGTCTATATAAATACAGTATATATTTTTAAAATATGTACGTGTATTTATATTCATAAAATGTGTATTATATATGAATATATTTAATATATAAACATAACATAATACATGCATGTGTGTGTTTACATACACATAATAATTATACAGCACAACATTGTCACCAGCACTCAACACAACACAAAACTAAATAAATTAACTTGGAAATAGTTCCTCATAAACAATACAAATGTACATAACTGGTATACAAAAACTCTCCCGCATACAAATACATAACCTTGAAAATTTCTTCTTTTTGGGGTCCTAATTAGCAGCATTGTGAAGGATCTCTAAGACACTGCCAAATTAGAAATAAATAAAAATAGTAATGAAGTAATCCTAAAATAATAAGTAATTTGATGACAAGTCAGTTTACTATGAATGTACTATGTGTATTATACTATGTATAAATAATATCATTTTTCAGTATTTCACAGTTGAGGACAATTTACACAGAAAAGTGTGAAAATCTGAGTTTGTGTTATGGGCAAAATCAGTTTTATATTGTCCAGCTAAACTATTAAAATAATACATTACGGACATTAAAATGACCTCACATGCCAAAACACACACACACACAGAAAACTTTTCAGATTGTTGACATTGATGCTGAATACTTTATACAGTGGCTGATTATGCTTCAAAATGGACTTGTTCGTGATATACTGCACTGCCTTCTTCTAGATGCGAAAGGGAGCTAGAAATTGCATCCATATGTGAGTTTATGGAGGTATATGTGAGGCTACAGTCAGATGCAGGGGTCTGTAACCGTCTCTCTCTTCCTCATTACATTCTGCATATGTTCCTGGACGTCAGGCTGAAATTGATCTGTTTCCTCCTTTGAAAACGCGCGTGCCAACATCTCGGGTGATGAGACATAAACTACAATCTCGCCAAACAATAATGATACTTATCACTCACCGTCGCCCTGTCTAGCTTATGAGGAAATAAATATATATCTCTGTCCTGAGCCATTATTAGAACTCAGAAAACATAGATCTTTTTTTGTGGCTCTGATAATTCACTCCTGGCCCGGAGATGGATGACATGAAGAAGTCCATAAAAGATGTTACCTCTGGATTTCAGCCCCTGTGATTTATTTCATCGCCTCATCAAGATGAGTGGGAAAAAAAACAACAACAAAGCAAATCAGTGAGGATGGCGTGCTTTCTCTCTCCTCCACAGTCTGTAAGTTTCCAGGGCTTCTGTATGTTAACAATGCTCTTTATCTCTGTTTGGTCTTAAGGACTTAATGAGTCTCGGTAAGCACTGGGAGAGGGGAAAAATCTGTCTTACACTAACTGACCTATGTGACCATACATGTCAGTTACCCGCTTTAGCGGGATAATTACCCCAGCCATCAGATCGGCTCTCTCCAGCAAAATGACCAGGCCTTTTTCACTAATTTCCCATCCAATTTAAATAAGACTGCTCCGGCAGTATAGGCCGTCTTTGAATGCATGTATTTTCCTTTTACTGCACACACAGTTATTTAATTTATCTGGGTGTTTGCGAAGTGTGACAAAGAAATGCTCATTCCAGGATCAAAATTAAGGGCCAGGGCTTTGTGTTTTATTTGCGAGAGCTGCAATTATCCTGGCACAAATCAAAAAAATGCCTTTATTCGTAATTGTAACCTCACTGTAGTTTTTTAAAAGGGTCATATCATAAATATATATTTAGTTTTTCCCCTGAGGTCCACTTATAATGTTACTGTTTTTTTTTTGTTTTGTTTTGTTTTTTTTTTGCACCAAAGCAGTCATAATTAATTTTTTAGTTACTGTTTTCCACTCTATGTCTGACACCTAAACTGGCTTTTTTTGTACTGCTGTGTCTTTAAAGTCAGTATGAAACCGTATTTGCTACACAATTATATTGCTGTGATGTGATATTTCTTCCTTTCTGTATTATTCTAACAGACATGTTCAATAAGGGGCAGGACATCACTTTATCCGGAATTGATTGGATGCCGAAAATTCCACAAGTAACACTGGTTATTGGTTAACATTCTTACTGCCCTCACCTCTCTGTGACGTCAGCCAAGTTGTTTAATACTGTATGTGGACCAACTAATTTTCATTAAATGCTACAGTATGTATATTAGGAATATTATGCATGGATTATCTGATGATTTCAAACATGCTTTGTGAAAATGAAGGCGTCAACTTTGATTGTATGTTGACTTTGCTTCTGGAATTAGTAAGAACCCTTTGTTTTCAGGTCTAATATCATTTGCACTACTCAATAAAAGTGAAGTGAAGTGAAGTGAAGTGACTCTGCATTTAACCCATCCAACGTGCACACACACAGCAGTGAGAAGTGATCAACCACACACACACACACACACACACACACACACCCGGAGCAGTGGGCAGCCATTTGCTGTGGTGCCCGGAGAGCTGTTGGGGGAACTACCTTGCTCAAGGGTCTCACCTCAGTCATGGTATTGAAGGTGGAGAGAGTGCTGGTTATTCACTAACCCCACCCACAATCCCTGCCGGACCTGGGACTCGAACCCACAAGGTTACAAGCCCAACTCCCTATCCATTAGGCCACGACTGCCCCCTTGAACAGAAAAAGAACAACTCCTTTGTGAGATTGCAATCAGTGCCCTTGGTAATGTAGTTCATCAGCCATATTGTAAACTGTTCACAATTATAACCAGTCAGTTTTTCTATAATGCTTTATGATGGTTGGTGATTATTTGTTGTTTGTGAAAGTTTCCATAATTGCATATTTCTCTTAATATTTTAATCTCAAAATATTAAGGAAAGTAGTTTTTTATGTGACAACCAATCAGAAATTACAGTAGAAACAAACCTTTTTACAATGCTTTTTTTTTTTTTTTTACTATACGTATGTTTTCATATTGCAATGAACTCTTATCCCAGAAGATTCATGAAAAAGTCAATTAAATGACTGCTAAATTTCTGCACATGACACAGAAGCACATGGAGCTCCTTTGCAAAGTTGCATTATACTGTGACAGATTCAACCCATTTACATTTTATGAGCTGAATTGTTGGCTGTTTACGGTTGTTAAGAAATGTTGCAACCAACCAGATTTAAGAGTTGGACAATCCTTTTTATAGTTCTGTATTAAATTAAATGTTTCTGTATATTTTAATGTTGCAATGAACTCTTTTGTTGCAAAAGATTCAGAAAATAAATAGTTTTCAAGTGATTTGACCCCTTTTAAAAGTGAAATGTTGCAATCAAATGGATATTAATGTTTACAAGCTCAAATATGTTTAAAATATGTTTATAAACTGTGACAGATTCACAACACAACCAGCTTAGTAGTTCAGGAGCAGAATTATAATTACAATTTGTATATTTTTTAAGTTGTTTTCATGTTCTTTTACCCTTTTAAAGGTGAAAGGTTATTCACTGAAACTACAACTGCAGTTTAAGCACAAACCAAATATGACACAGAAGCACAAAACCCCTTTAATCTTAAAAAACTGAGTAATAAACCAGTGATCTTAACTCAGTTTTGTGCGCCCGGCTGCAGGCCCACTGATTTGACAGTGCAAATGTGCTCTGCCAAATAATGTACCATCAGGCCCACGGAACGACAAAGATACAGCGGGTCTTGACAGCTGACCTCTCAGGTCTGACCCCGTCTTCTCTGTTTCCACAGGCCATTCCACAACTCTCCTGCCAACATTTAAACACTTCCTGTAAGACAGGCGGGCGGCAGGAAGTTGCACCGTTGACCGGAGACGCTTCAGTCGAGAGCATGAAAGAAGCACAAGCGTGCCGATCGTAAGTAATAAACAACGGCTTTCATCACGCAGTGTTTTCCTTTCTGTTCATCTCCCTCTGTGTTGAAACGCTTTGCAGTGGACATTCTGAAGTTCTAGTGAGCGGCAAGCTGTACGTGTGTGTGTGTGTGTGTGTGTGTGTGTTATTGGAATGTGTGTGTGCTGGTGCGGATGGGGTGGCTGATGAATGAGGCAGTGTGGCAGATTCACAGTGCGGATCTTACTGCAGCTGTAGGGGAAACTAATGGCTAGCAGGGACCACCGAGGTCTCTGAGCTAATACCTGCTTCCTCCATCACAAAAACTCATGCCCTGACACACACAACACACACACACACACACAAACAGACATTTTTACAGCCTGCCAAATGAAAGCTTCTCCTCACCGCCAATACACTCAATACAAGCAATAAACCTCATACACCGAATACATCCAACACTCTCAGATAGAAATGTGCAAAACTTGTACCCTTAACAGCACGCTCACTTCTGTGCCTTACCTAACCCTAAAGGGTGCATGTTAGTGCATATCGCACAGCAAAAACATGTATTGAAGCTTGAAGAAAAAAAATAATATATATGTAATATTATTAACCCGGATTCAGTCCAGTCACAACTTTATTATACAAGAAAATATTTGTATTTATTTATTTTCTACTTCAAACTGTCATGTTTAATTTAATGTATCACTTGCCAATTATATGGAATAATTATATATATATATATATATATATATATTAGTACATAATTGTCTAATTGTAAAATGTATTTAAATGTATTAGTATTAGTATTATTAACATAACAACATTATGCTGCAACTGCTGAGGATGCATAATAATTTACAGTTCAGTTCCTGAAATAAATGTAATCACAATTCAAAAGTGACTGTAATGAAGTAAAATTTATGAATGTTTATACGACCAACTTTTAAGTTTGCTGGTTTATTGGTCTCTTTAAGAGATAGATACAGAAAGATAGATCGATCCTTTAGACCGTTTCTACTTGTTCTTCTCCTTTCTAAAGCTGTCATTTCACATTTTTACCTCCTCCTGTCTTTCTTCATGGAAATCATGACAGTTGATGAGGCACAAACTAATTTCATTTCTTCTCGCGTTCTCACTTGCTCCTCTGAAAGGTTGCGCGCTCTTAGGAAAGTCCAAAAATAATATGCATGTGATAAGTCATTAGTCATTTCTTAGTCTGCATATGTTAACTTGACCTGCCGTATGTTAATGCATGCAACAATGGCCCCACATATGGCTGCATGTGCAATCCCAACTGCAAGAGCTCCTGCATGGGGCCTCATTACAGAAAACTTCCCAGCCGCGTCATTAGCGCAGAGGTGGAGTTCATGAGGAGCTCCAGTCACACCATCAGCGGGGAGATGAAACACATACTATCATGTCAGACAGACTTATCACTCTGGAGACAGGTGCTGGGAGAGACAGCTGAACCGTATGAAACAATAACTGCTTTAAAGGGCTTTTTCAGCACAGCTCACAACTCTCTATATTTAAATCCATTGCAATTTTCTCTGACTACCAGTAGTGCACAGATTATATCAATTCAGACAAAAACTGTGCTCAAATGTATGTTTTATAAGTGCATGTTCCTCCGAGCTGCAGTCTGTCCAGAGTTCCAGGCTCATGTCTCCAGTTACCCGCTGGGCACTGCTTGGCGATGGGCATCATCCTTTCAGATTCTGGGCGCTGGACCAGCAGCGGCTGCCAGGGCAGTTTACCCCCAACTGGACTTTAACACAGTACAGCACTTCATACTGGGGGCAAAAAAAATCTGTCTGTACACCAGCACATAGATTCATCCTGATTTTTTTATTTGTATATTTAACTTTTATTATATAGGACATTAAAATAATGTCATAGTAGGTTTTGATAACAGTTAGGTAGTATTTTAACAAACATATATAAATAAATTCAAATAAATAAATAAATGTATTTATGTATTTATTATTGAATACTCTACCATTGTACAATAATTATTATAAAAATTATCATTTTAATCTATAATGTACTTATGATGATGCAACTTGAAATGTAATTATAAGTATTGTTCATATTTTAAATTACTTTTTGTTTGTTGTAGGTGTATTTTTGTTTATAAACAATTTTATTTGATTATTTTTATTTATTGTCATTTTTTCAATCTGAAATTAATTGTAAAAAGAATATCATTATCACTAATAATATATATTATATTATATTAAAATTGTGTG
>JAUMHQ010000069.1:17248894-17253831 GCA_032361165.1 Enteromius paludinosus
TCACAAAATGTCTTTAATTTGTTCAATGCTTATTAAAACAAAAGAATGTTAAATTAATAAAAAAAATCCCAGTGGTACAATATTTAGCATAACATTCACACTAAATATTTTACAATTCAATTCAATATTGCACAAATTACAGGAAACAAACAAACATTAAAGAAATTTAAAAATAGCATAAAACAAGTTTTCCAATAAAATAAATCATTATATTATTGTTAGTGTCTGTCAAACGATTAAATGAGATCAAACACATCCAAAATGAATGTTTTTGACTGCATAACATGTGGTTATGATGTGTATATTTATTCTGTATATATTTAAATGCAAGCATTCATGCATGTATATATTTAATACAAATTGTACATTTATATATTAAAAATATTTACATAAATATATTAAAATATAAGAATATAAACATAAATGTATAAATGTAAATATTTTCAAAATATATACTTAAGTGTGTTTATATATACATGATAAATATACACAGTATACACTTACATATATAATATAAACTATTTTTTAAATTGTTTAATTTTGAATATTTTAATCGTTTGACAGTCCTAATTAATATTAATAATATACTTAATATTCATCTTCTTTCCTTTTATTTATGTTGCTCAACTCTCTTCCCTCTTCTTCTCACTGACTATAATCATCAGCAGCATTTTTCCTTCCTGTTTTCTGGACGCCTTCATGATGTCATTTCCTTTTGAAGGTCCAAGATAAACATTCATTTCTGGATCACCTGGGGTAGCGCTCTGATAGACAGCTCAAGGATCCGAGTATTCCCTTATATAATTAGCAAAACCAGGCATGGGCATAATCGCGTTCTCCAGACCCAGAAATGATGTGCCCTAGAAAGACAAGTTATTTTTATTGATTTATTGATTGATTTTTTGCTTTATTCTCGTCCCTCCGCTGTTGACACCTGAAGTTTATGCATTCAGATAACTCCTCTGCTTGGGCTCTGTTTGGAAATGTGAGAAAGAAACAGAAGAAGTTTTGGAGAACATACTGCTCTGTGATGCGGTGGAAAGGTTTTGGTGTGCGTATGCTGCATTTGATTGACAGCGAGCCGGAGATATACCTCCGTCTCCAAGCGGGAGGGAGATATTTAATCATTCGTAATTAACGTTTCTGCTGAAGCTGGAAGACAGCAGGCACATGTGATTATCTGTGCGCGAGACAAAAGTGATGATTAAGAAACTAGTGCTAATTTAGACGACACATGTCCGTGTTTGACCATCCAACCAACCCAAGCCAAAGGAAACCGCACGGGTTTGGACCGCCTTTGCATTTCAGCATTCTTTGAAATGTTGATATTGAGCCGATTAAAGATGTATGTAAACAGCTTATGGTGAATTCTCAGAGCTGGTTAGATAAGTGTGCAAATATTCAGCGTTTGCAGCTCTGACATTTACAGGCGTTTTGTCTCTCGCTTTGTGTTCGGGTCGTGACTCCGTGGTCGGTTCTGCATGTTTGGACACTTTCTTTTCCTTTCATTTGACTTTTTTTCTCTTTGATAATTCCTGTTCCACACACGCTGACCTCCAAATGTATTCTACCCGGAGCTCGCGAGGCCGGTTCTCTGAAGAACGTGGTTTTCCCCTTGCGACGCCCAAATGCAGATGTTCAGCCGCTCTGCCAAGAACTAGCGAGCCTTTCTCTCTCCCACCAGTCCCAGGACAGCTTCACACAGCCGTCCATACTGGCACAAACACTACATTTGTGTGTGTGTGTGTGTGTGTGTGTGTGTGTGTGTGTTTGTCCTCCCGCTCACCACATCACAGCAACCAGCTGAGGAACAATTTCTGATGTTTTCCACCTTTATTTTCTTCACGTTCCTTTTGTCTTTCATCCTCTATTCTCCCCCTTCATCAGGAATGATCGTTGGGCTCTTACCATCATGGATAATTACTCAAATGACAAATTGAATTTAGTTAATGGTGAGGATCTGACTTTGGGATTTTCAGGATTTCACTCCTGCGGCCGTGCTAACCAGAAACACGCTTTCTCCATCAAATAGTGGTCTGCAGCTGGCTGTGGGAGTGCTCGGCGTTGGTATTCATGCGTGGATTTGTGTGTGTGGGATATTTCCTATAGTTTAAATGAACACCAGGTGGCCTATACAATCAGGCCATTACTTCATGACTGTGAGCACCGGGTCAGACATTAGCCAAACTGTGAAGACGTGCTGACACCAGAAACTCCCCAGAATCACATGTTGAGGTTATGTATGTTTGCTTACAGCATATTCTGAATTTTTGCCGTTCTGAGTGAATGTTCCCATTGCTTCTGCCATATGCTATTTAAGATGCTACAACATGTGGTAACCTGACATTAGTCACAATGCTAGTGTAAAAGAATAACAGGTATTAACTCTGAAAATTAAACTGTAAGTAAAGGGGTTATATAGTTATCTGTAGTAACTATACTACAGAATTACAAGGAGCATGGCAACCCAGGCTTATTGGAAATATACAGAGCCCATTCACAGATCATAGTGAGTTCATTCCCTTGAGAATTTTAGCGTTAACTCCTAAAATATTTGCATTCTCTTGCAAGCATATGACTTTCCCTCAAGAAATTCTGGCATTATTTCCAAAATATTTGAGTTCTTTTCTAAAAGTATTGCATTCTCTTGTAAAGCTTTGCATTCTCCTCCCAAAGACATTGCGTTCCCTTGAGAAAGGTTCTCTTGAAAAACATTTGCGTTCCCTTTTCCAAAACTTTTGCGTTCTTTCTTAAAAGTATTGCATTCCCTTGTAAAGCTTTGCGTTCTCTTCCAAGAGATTTGCATCGTCTTGCAAAAGTATTGCGTTCCCTCGAGAAAGGTTCTCTTGCAAAACATTTGTGTTCTCTCACAAATGCATTGTGTTGCCTTGATAAAATTTGCTTTCGCCATCAAAACAGCGCAACATTTTTGCAAAATCTGAATGTTTGTAAGAATTTAATATTACATTTATACAATCATTTTGTCTGTTTTTGCCAATTCATTCAAATTCCAATTCACACCAAGCCTTCCTCTTTTCACATCACTGCTGCTGCAGTACAACTTCAAGAAGTGAAGTTTACAATGTGACTTTCCCTCATACTTGACTTTCTTTTTTTTTTTTTTCTCGCTGCTCATTTTTAAACTCTTACTGATGTTCACTCATCTTCTTTATCAAGTCATCCCTGCAAATCACACCCCATTGGTCATCCATCAGTCTGCGGCGATCACCAGAGACTCCCGCTCTCCCAGTAGCATTTTTCTCTTTCCGAACTATCAATCGCTCCATCCGCAAACCAGCTCTCATTTCCCCAAAATGACCCTCCCTCCCCTCTCCTACCAGTCAGATTGATACGTTTCACGCCGTCACGAGAGGAGGTGAAATATTTCCTGTCATTTAAAGTCCAAGAGGCACGGCTGCTAAATCGTCGAGCCGAACCCAGGAATCCATCAAGCCAATGCTCGACTTTGCACCAGAACATTTCATGCGCCGCGTTACAGCATCGCTCCGCATCTGCTTTGCCAGATTCTCCTCGGGCCAGAGGTCAATAATGAAACAAAGTTTGAAGGAGCTGCTGGAATATTCACAGTATACTGTATGGTTAAAGGGCTTGAGAAACACATCATTAAGTCCCCTGTAAGAAAGTCCGCCTCATTCCAGCGACTCTTGTATTCATAGCATTCCCTTTTTCGAGCATCTTAACGATCACGCGCTTGATGTATGGATCGCGCCGCTCTCTTCTCTCCTGGCGCGTAATGGCAGAGCGAGAGTTGCCCTATGGCTAATTTGTATCATTCAGTAGCGTGACTGTTTGTCAGAGCCGAACTGACTCTCTTGACCTTCTATTTCTTATGGCGGCCGACAAGTGGCTCTGCCTCTGGTAATTAGTTTTCAGCCGCTCTCGGTGCATGCGTGCCTGCATGCGTGTGTGTTTAAAGTTGAGCTTACGAGGGCCAGCCGATGCAGAGTGCTGGTTAAATATTTACTGTTCAAGGCAGATTCACACAACTTTTTAAAATTAATGAGTGGAGCGGACTGTTTGGACAGTGGCAGCGGTATTGAACTGTTTGTAGAGCTTTTCCACCTCGCACTGGTGACATGCAAGTCACTTCGTATTTCCCTGCTCTCTTCTCTCTCTCTCTCTCTCTTTCTCTCCGGAATTAATGGAGAAATGGCCATGTGGTTTCAACCCACGCGGCGCGCGAGCCGTTGGATGTGCTCTCTCTATATTAAACTGTATTTGCAATGGATCACTGCCATTGTGAAGTAGTTTTCGGAGAGCTTCAGTGCTTCACTCCTCAAGCATTCAGCTACACTGCTTTTTCCTTCTTTCCTATTGTCCAACTCTTTCACTTCCCAGAGGAAGAGGAATTGCTCTTTTATAGCTTGGGAGACTTAATAAGGTCTCAGCTTTGTTTATTCTCCTAAAATTCCTTACAATTAATATGTCGTACAACAATTAGAGCCAGAGTATAAAAAAACGTACTGGAAGTCAATTATTTTCACGACATTCAGATTTAGAAAAGTAGTGTTGATGAGAAATAATTGACTCAGATGAGATCTTGTGAAGACTGCTCAAGTCTTTGCTCAAGTGAAAAATCACATTTCGATCTCGTTGCTCTTTAGGAACATAATCGGAACTATTGATGAGATCTTATTTGTGTTTTTTCTATAGATTCTACAGTAGAAATTAGGGATGTAACGGTATCAAAATTTGATGGTTCGGTAATACCTCGGTATGAATGGCACGGTACGGTATTTACTGAATAATTTACATAAAAAACAAAACTAACTAAGAGGCTCAAAAAAAGTGGCAGAAGTGTTTATTAAACAGTTTCCATGAACACTGAACATATCAACTGCACACACATTAGCCATCTATCTGTACACTTTGAAACAGGAACTTCAATTTTAATAACAAAACATTATTAAACCTTC
>JAUMHQ010000069.1:17255242-17272410 GCA_032361165.1 Enteromius paludinosus
TCATGCGACCACGGTATTATCGAAAAAATGTGATATTGCGGTACGACGGTATTTACAATACCGTTACATCCCTAGTAGAAATGGATTGATCAGGAAGGGGTTTTTTTACATAATGGAGGAAGAAGAATCACCATTGTTTCAGATATTTCTCCTAAAATTCCTTTGGAGATATAAAATAGACAGTATGTCAATAGCTAAAAAACATTTGGGTATCATAGCTTGTTTAAGGATTTTTTGAGATATTGAGAAGAACTTTGAGACATGGTTAAGATCTATTTTGAACCTCAGATGTTTCTCCTAAATGCCTTAGAAATGAAATACAGAATGTCTGAGTATCTTTTTATGGAATACTGTAAAAAAAACTGGTTTAAGAATTTCATAGCATGAGACATTGCTGAGATCTAAAACTCATCATTCTACTGAAACATCTTAAAGTTCCAAAACAGAAGAAACAACAACAAAAAAAGAATATATGAATAGCTAGGTGTTCATATTGAGACAGCTTACTTCTGTCTTATCCTGGGAATATTAGCAATTCTAAGCAGTTTGAAAAAAGTCATTTTCTTGAGGTTCTAGAAGAGGCATGGGTGAGATTAATAAAAGTCTTTCCCATTGCTCTCATCACATCAATCGTGTTTGTTTCTCATTAGTTTCATCAGTCGCTTTTAAACCCTTCTCCTCATTTTTTAAAACTCACCTTCCAGATCAGCATCCGGAAAATGACTTACACATATAGAAAAAACAAAACCAGAAGAGGAAGAAGGGCTGCGTTTTGATCAGGAAGGGGGTGTTGAGGGCAGGCTAAAGGGATTTGCTACAGTTAATCTTTTCCATAGAGTAGATATGTGGGTTCCTTCGTTCAGTGCTTTGTTGACAGAAGTGGGCTCCATTGTAGGGGCTCCAGAGGAGGGGGTCTTTTGAAGGGCCTGCTATCGTCCCGCCGCATACATGCCGCGCTCGTCCTGCAGCCAGCTGATAGGCTGGCCCCGGCACGCTGGGAAGATTGAATTGAAGTGTCACACTTGAGGCGTACGGTGCGATCGGCCCTGCGTGAGTGCGAGGTGAAGAGGGGAAGATCACGACGCTTCCTCTCCGACTCGCGCGAACGAAGCGAAGCGGCGAACGAAAGAACGTATGCACGCCCTCCCTCTCTGTGCTTATATTTGACTTTGTGTGCTTGGCTGGTTTTATTATGACAGGCTGAATGGTGAAGGGGGGGATTAAACTGTTAAGCAGACATCAGAGGCTGTCTAATGTTTAATGCAAGAGTGTGTGCATGTAAGAACTGATAATGAATACAAACAGGACGACATCTTATTTGCTGTGTTTTTATTAGGATGACTGGAGAACTTGACATTCTCTGCTATCCTCTCTTAATCTCAAAAACCCCCGACCCACATCAAAAAAAAACCTTCCTAATTCTTGAGAGCCCTGTGTAGTTTCTGGGGTTATACGGAATGGATGGGTATTGGTAGCTTGGAAAATACAACAACGGACAGTTGTATGACTTCATTTTATGATTGGTTTCCGTGGTGTTTTTGAGTGGTGACTTGCATCTGATTGGTTAGAGTTGGCACAGTATACACATACTGTACATGGTGATTATTACAACCGGTTTATTATGCATCTATAATGCATTTCCCTTAAAAGAGATATAAATAAAAAAAAAAAATGATAAATCAAATGTAATGTATATAAAATAAGTACTAGGTATTAATGCTAAATTTTAAAATAATTTTTGCAATTCTATTTAGCATTCTGTTTCCAAGTTCTTCTTACTTTATGCATAAATAAATAAATAAAAATACAACTCTGTCAACATTTGCACACCTTCTCTTTTTTTCCAAACCTGTTTCATTTTTTTTTCTTTTTTTTTTTTCTGTGCAACATTCGTTCATTCGTTTATTCATTCCCAAGTAATGAACATAAATCAGGTGCAACATTGTTTTGGACCCCACTGGTGCCCTGTATGGCCAAAAACAGTTTTGTTTTGTGCATATAGAAGTAATTAAACAATTAAAAATCCTATACACTGACCTCAATCTCACCCTTTGTCCTTGAGAGCTCATGTGCTTAAAATGACCAAATACGTCCCTATGACCCAGTAAACGCTCACTGCTGTAGGTGCCGTTCTTCTGAGTGGGACGTACGGTGTCTGCTGAACTCACAGAACAAGTTGGAGATCATCACCTATGATAATGAAGAGCAGATAGGAGCCGGCGATGGCGGCTTTAAAGGTCACACGTTGACGAATAATTGCTTTTTACATCCTCCACTACGTTTAACAGGCTCGAGGCTTGACCCCGCTGGCAGAGGCAGTAAATATGCCATCTTCACAACGCTCACAGATGTACCGACACCACCGGCTTGTGTTCGGAGCACGTTTACTGATGTGAGGTCAGAGCGCTGCATCCAAGGGCCCCTATTAATCAAGAGAAATAATGCAACAACCCCGAACACATCTCAACAGAACAGGACTGACCCAAAGAGCGGGGTCAATTGATTGGGAAAGAAATTAAAAATAAAAACCCATTTTATGATGGAGAATTAACTAGTGCGCTCATTGTTATACTCCCTTAACTATGCATTTGAGATACAAGTTCCCGCAGGATAGAGAAAACCTCAAATGAGATTTGTATAATATCTCAATTGTTTCTACTAGACGGCAATGTAATGAAATGGAGAGAGTGTGGAGAGTTTTGCTTAAGACTTTTGCTTCTCAGTTTCTTCTTCAGTTTTCTTCTCTGAGTTTCTGAAGTTTTGTCAATATAACCTTGAGCTTATTTTATAACCTGAAATGCTACCAAAACTGTTCTTTCAGTTGACATTTTTCAGTAAAAATTGACATTTTTACATAACTTTTTGATTTTTTTAGTTTATGTTTCTACTGGACATTTGGGGAAAAATCTCAAAACGTCTCAATATTAATATTAATTATTCCTAGAGCTAATTATTTTATGCACTACAAAAGTGGGGTAGAAACAATTTCCTCTCATGAATGACTTCAAATCTCAATCAA
Organism: Enteromius paludinosus; assembly: GCA_032361165.1. Lineage (NCBI taxonomy): Eukaryota > Metazoa > Chordata > Actinopteri > Cypriniformes > Cyprinidae > Enteromius > Enteromius paludinosus. The sequence continues at coordinate 17,258,262 of JAUMHQ010000069.1, forward strand.
TTACCATGAAATGGCAAGTAAAGTAAAGTGAACATTTTTTAATTATTATTAATTTTTGGAATTTTGTTGCTTTCATTGCACATGTCAACAATTTTCTCGTTTGTCAAAAAAGTCTCCCTTGATATTTTAGGAGGAACATCTGAGCTAAAGTTGAGACATCAGATATGTGAAAAGTCTCCTGAGCAACCTCTGTGCAGTAAAACTTTCTCCTGGGTTATTTAATGCTCCACATTGGGCTAAATAAACAACACAACAGCGAGCGATTCTCCTCGCCATATTTCAGCAGGCTTCGTTTAAACCACATGTGCCACCGAAAGCCCACAATAACAGAACACGAGCGCAAATAGGAACCACCTTGCAGTTGGGATCAGGCGTTGAGAGCTTGAAATAGTGACTTTGACACGTCTCGGAGGAGAACGGATACTCTTTGGGAATGGCATCTTACTGATGAAGTTCTCTCATCGGGGGACTGGAGATTGTGAAACATGTGGTCCGAGAGTTCTTCGCCGAGCTCCCCGCGTGCCGTCTGACTGCTTTATGCATCTCAAAACACACTCGCATACTTTCAGGGGTTAAAACAACAGGAAGGGATCGAGAGGGTTTATTATGATGACATGTTTAAAGCAAAGAAAAATAAATCTACTGGAAATGAATGAAACGTTTCATTGAAGCAGGATGTTAACTTCTCATTCAAAAATATTTGACTTGTTGATCTTGTGATCTTAAGTATATTCTAACGATTTCGAGAGCAGAACCAACACCAACGTGCATTTGCTGTCAGCTACTCGATTGAATTGCGATGCATCGATTTTTAAAGGATGCTAAAATAACATTGTTTTCATATCCACTTATATTATTGAATTTTTCTCTAAAATGCAAAGTAACCCTTGGCAAATAATATTACTTAATGGATTATTATTTCTTCGTTAGTCTCTCCGGTCCGTGCTAACAGGAACGACTTAGGAGTTTTTAGTCTTCAGAAAGCCTTTCAAAAGCACTCTGACTTCTCAGAGAGAGGCACAGAGCCAAGACTTACTCCATTCAGCTCTCAGAGAGACTTAATTCAGTGTGTTTGATGGAGGCAGAACCACAGCTCCTCCCTGTGGTATACACACTGGATTACTCCAACCGCAGTTACATGCTTTTTCTCTTCCTCGCTCTCTCTTTCTCTCTCCCTCGGCCAGTTCTGCATCAAATGCAGCTATCGCTGACTTCAAACCCTCCTGGAAAGTTCCTATTTGCAAGTTTAGAAGTCATAATTATCATGTGAATACATCGAACAGGCCTTTTTCAGTCACTGATAAAGAGATGCTATCGAAACAAAGTGAAGAGCAAAGCATGTGCGTTTGGTGTTTAATCAATGCATCAGTCTTCTTGCTCTCGCATAATTTTGGCATGCAACTAAAAAGGATTTTTCATATACAGTGTACGATTTGCATGCAAAATAATTTGGACAGATAATATCTGTAATTATGATACATCCTATATGCTTTCGTGATGTTTTAGACATGCTGCCAAAACGGACAGTCAGCCTTTACATGAAAAAAAGGAGTTTCCCATTGTTGGACGTTTGCTGTGTGCTCATCTTGTAAATAGAATTTTACATAAAATACACGTTTATTATTTAATCATTGTTTAACTAAATGCTTATACTGTCATGCTGCCTCTAACCCGGCAATCTAGCAAATATAATGAACAAAAATGTTCTGCTTTAAAAAGCATACAATGATAAACATTGTGATTTATAATTTAAATATATATGTATATATATTAGATTACAGCTTAAGCCAGATATTTATGTCTTTCTGATTTATAATACATGTTTAATTGTATTAAATGTTGAATTATGCCATTTTGCCTTGTTTTTGTTTTGAGCATCTCAACCATTGACTTTAAGGTCACAGCTATCTGTCTGAAAACTAATTATTTTTGCAATTAATTTGATGATGCTAGTTTTGCAGAAGCAGCATACCACATGCATTTAGTTAGTTTTCTGTTCCTTTCTACAGGTTTTTCTTGATGCAAATCAGTAGATTATGTCTGGGCTTGAAAATGAACATTCATTTCTTACATTACTGATGCGACTCAGGCGCTTTTGTCCCTACTACTGAAGTGTGCGTGTGTGGGACCCTGGGTTTTTAACAGCCCAACCCTTGCTGTCTCCAGAGGGTGCTTCCACTCAGGTCCTGGCCGTTTCCATCCCGGCAGCGGTGTTCGTCTCCACCTGTGTGTCGTGCTCTCGTATATTGCTGTGTGCCTTCTCTCATCCTTCTTCCTCTAGAAAGAAGAAAAAACTCTGACATTTGGAAGAGATTGGTGGGAAAAGCAATCTCAGATCACTCGGTCCCAGCAGATCACACGCAGCTTACCGGGGGGAGCGGGACTCTGGCATTATTTGAACCGCTAACTTCTTTACAGCTAAAATGGCGCAGCCTTGGATATTTCTCTCCTCTTGTCCTCTCCTCCGCTTTAATGGGTGAGTGGAGAGCTCTCGCACCGCCTGCTCGTGACATTCGCCGTTTGCGAAGACGTCTCAGTGTGATGGGCCTCAGCTAAGAGCTTTAGAAGTCCCACACCATATGTTTCCTCCCAGGATCACCTCGTCCTGCAGAATTACAGGAACCCGAGCTTAAAAAACACAATTAGTTAAAGGTGAAACGTTTAAGTCCCTATCGCACTCGCAGGGTGGCCGCAGACACCATCCACCTCCGGCTAAATGTGGCTTAGATGCGTTTGGTGTCGTGGCCTTTCTTTATTCAACAGCTTGCTCTGCAGCACTTCGCTCTGTATTCAGAACAACAGCACTTTTGTCTTTTTATAGGGCAGTTTTATTTTGGGATGTATATGCTTGGAGATATTTAGGCGTGACTAACTAAATAGTCTAAAGTTAAAAATTTATTGTGCTATGTATTCTTTAAGATTATTGCTGCTATATATACAGTATATAAACTGTTTGTGTATAATGTATAAAAATATTCTACAAATAAACATATTTTTTATTCTTAATGATATTTAGACTTTCATGCAAACCTAATGATAATAATTTGTTTTCAATTAATTATTTGAGTAGCCTAAATAATAAAACTAAATATCTATGCTACATGTTGATAATGTAACTTGCAGTCATTAGCCATCAAAAATGTAAAAGTGTTTTCAAATTAAGATAATTATTAAATATTATTATCTGAGTCATTATCAGATTACATTTTATTATTTTAATCATTATCAAATTATATCTTAACAATATGATCATTCAGACGTGGAATTTAAAAATTGGAATGAACTGACTTGTATGAGAAGTGCTAATTGTGTTTTGCCGGGATGCTGCCATTGAGTTCCAAATCAGTCACTATTGAGGGTTTGTTTCAGTTAGGATGCTGCCTTGGAAGGTAGCTAGCTACCTGTGTAGGCAGCAAGGAGGCTTAGTAGGATTGGGTTCAAAACAAAATATTATTTTTATATAGGCACACCATCTACATTTCTCTTAAAATCATTTGTCACTCCTTTTATCGTCTGATTGTGCCCCCTAGCTTTTGATGATATGACTAAGATTATAATCAGGCATCAGGGACAGCTCAGAAGCATACCACCCTACTAACTCCACGCTGGTTACCCCTCAGATATCCTGAGACTCAACCTGCCGAGACTGGGCTGCAGTTAATGCCAGTCAGTCAATGCAGCGATTCCACCCTCACTTCCACCAGTCACCTTCAGAGAGCAGCTCTTCACGTAATCACGCAAACTTTCTTTCCCCCTCTTTTAGGAAAAGCTTAGCTCATGTTTAGAGTCCTGGATGTGGACTCTTATTTCCTAGTCGATACTTTCAAGAGAAAGTGGCTCTTTGTTTGACGAATACATCTCTGCTTAAATAATGATCCATTCTGAACGCTTCTTGTCTGTGTAATATAGAGGTGGGCAATAATACCAAAATTTGACATCATAGAAAGAATCATATAATGACAATTCAGTTATTTTTACATTGTCAATGTAAATGTTGTATGACAGTAAGAGAAAAACCCATTTTACTCCCAAAATAGGACATGTTTCTGAGTGATTCAATGAAGTAACAAAAAAGGTGACTGAACTTAATTGTATCCATCAGGAACCCATTTATACAAGATATTCAGTGAGAAAAAGTCGATGTTGGGACTGGGAGTTGCTTTAAACACATTATTTTGTTGGTGATTTTGATTAAGACAAGCCTTTTTGTGCACTATAAACCTTCATTTAAAAGAATTTAGAATGTTTCTAAATGATGATTAAAAGATGTCCATTGAGGAAAGTCAGGAACTATTAAAATAGATTAAAAAAGAGTTTCCAGGTGATTATGATCAAGACAAGCCAATATGCATGAATAAGATGGATTTTAATGTTATCTTGACTTTAAAACACCCACAACACGGTTGTTTTTATTCAAAACAGTAACACTAATATTAACAGTAGCGAGGCACGTTGAGATGCCTCATGTTTAAATCAACCTTTTTGCAACCCATTTTACTTTCTTAATCTGACATGTTTCTGAGATGAGACTTAAACTTGCATTAAAAAGGTGAATTTGAGTTCATCTCAACTTTAAACACACCCCGTCCTCGTTTAGGACACTTTCCACTCTGTATGTAAGCATGACTTTGTATTTCCTCTTGGCTCTAGCATGTAAAGCAGCCATGCAAACTTACAGCCATATGAATATTTCTGTAACCCGCCTGAAGGTTCCTTTCCAGTTGCTTCTTCTTGGCACTTGCTCTCTCCTCCGCTCTTTGCATCTCTATTTCCTATTTGCTTGTGTTTGGTTGGAGCAGTGGAGGGCCGTAAGAGGTCTTTCAAGTAAAAGGAGTCTTCATATGTCCCCAATTGGAGGAGTTTGGTTAGGGGCTCGCCCCAAGCTAACTGAACTTTGCCTCTTTCTGCTCCTCGCTCTAATACTTCCTCCAGCGCGGGGGCCGGGGGGCCGGGAGAGGGCCGCTGGAAAACAGCCCGCGGCTCTACAGCTGATAATTTCACCAAATTTGCATCTTTTACAGGCAGTTATAAGGACTCTGCCTCTGAGGCCCACGGCGAATATTACACAGTCATATTCAGTCTCTCCCACTGTCATCCCCGTCTCCCTCCCTCCCGCTCTCTCAGACTTGCCCCGCGGGAGCTTCTCATCCTCTCCCGTCCTCACCCACCTACCCACTCTCACCGGCAGCGTGTGTGTTTGCGAATGCCTGTGGCATCTTGGTACTTCGACTGGCATCTGCCGTGTTTTAAAGGGGAAGAGTAGAAGATGAACACCTTAGTCACTTCCAAACTATAGCAACACACAAACTTGCACGTGAATGTGATGTTTTGAGAGATCGGTGATGTCATCCTTCCCTGCTGATGTTTAAAGGTTCTCTCTCATTTGATTGACAGCTTTCTGTTATGTTATATTACAGTTACATATCCATTTGACATTAACTGCTTGTTTATAGTATTATGCTTTTGTAAAATTAGGTTATTGTGTGAATTGTATAAATATATAATGTGTGAGTGTGTATTGCTTAGTTATTGCTTTTTACCAAATAATTTACATTTTTATATATATATATATGCTTTTAAAACTTGGGGCAAAATTTACATGGTGATGTCTAAAGGATAGGTTGACCTGACTGTTAATATTCAATAAGCTATAATATTCAAGCTGTATATGTGGGTAAATCAGTTAAATAAAGTTATTTAGATAATCCACTTGTAGATGGATGAACTTCTGCCACCTAAAACAAAAAACTGGCAGAGATTGGATATAACTTGTCAAGGCTGGTAGGCAATTTGTTTAGTTCATGGTAATGCATGTAAGGTTTGCATTATAGTTGTATTATACTTTAAGCATGGATTTCATTTTAACATTTACTTATGCTTCCCAGGCTTGCATTGTAAGTGCATGAGAATAAGCATCCGCAGAAAACAGTGTGAGAGCAATCGTTCAAAGTGCTGCAGAAATGACACGTCACTCTTAAATCAAGCTGCTCTGTGTTTTTTTAAACAAATGCAAAATGATCCTGCTCTAGTTTTAAAATCTTAGTGTTTAATTGACTTCTGAGATCAAAGTTGTGCATCTTTGCATAAGTTTGCCAAGGACCGCAGCAGCTGGGACATTTTATTATGTTTAAGTAGGTTAAGTACTGCCCAATTTAAGCTCTAAGACTGGGCGCATTTAAAATAGCTGTAATGAGTATTCCCGCAATTTACTGGAACAAAGGAGTCATTAGCTGCCATTGTGTGCCATCATCGAATGCTGTCACCTTGTCAAAGAGTAAAAAGTATGTCTCATTTGAAGCTACAATTACCCACATTAGTAAAAACAGTTTTCAAATGGAACTATAAATGCTTTAAGATGGGTCATCAAACAACCGTGTTTCCAGGGCAGGTGATACGCCTGATGTTAAAGCCAAACAAGAGCTTTGCGTTGTTTGAAAGAAGGATCTCAGCATGTCCAATTGTTTAAATGTGATTACAGCCGTACAGATGAGTGCGAATTTGTCCAAAAGGAATGATTTTCCACGCATAATGACGGCCTCAGGCTGGGTTTAGCGGATGCTAGTATCATGCAAACAGTACCGCTTGTGTAAACAGGCTGTGTGTAAGATAGAAGACTGACATCAATTTCCACTAATTAGACCATTGTGTCAACTGATAATTTAAAGGTGAAGTGTGTAATTTTTCAGCCACTTGTGGCACTAATATGAATTGCAAACGTGCGTTCCTGTTGCTCTAACACCAGAGTGTGGTATTAGAAATTACTCAGGGAAAACATTAATGGATAAAATGTACAATTCAGTTCAATTCAATTCTATTTAATTATATTTCATTAATTGTATTTTTTTTATTGATATGTTTCAATGCTCTCGTTTATTTATTTTCATTGATATCTAGACCTTGTAGGCCTTACTCGTTCATTTATTCATTTGTGATACCTGGGATGTCTTTATTTATATATTTGCATTCATGTGTAGGCCTTGTAGGCCTCATTCACTCACTTACTGTACTTACTCTCTCACTCATTTATGTATTTATTTATGTGTTTTTGGTGTTAAGTAGATATTTCGTTTTTATTTTGTTCTGTTTTCATTGCTGTCCTGGTTTGTTTGTTTTGATCATTTTGTTTGTCCTGTCCCGATCCCATTCCTCTTGTCTCTTGTCCAGTTGTTTCTAGCCTTCATTGGTCAGACAAGCAGAGAGCCTCTCCCTAAGCTCATGCCATTGGTTGAGATATTTTTTTTGTTTATTGCTTGCATAAGACTCAAGCAAACATAGTTCAGTCCCAAAAAATAGTTTCAGACTGTAATGGGGTTACCCAACAAATCCTACGCTGTGTGAATGCATTCTGTGTATTGAACTGCAGAAACTCCGACCCAGTCGCACGCCTGTAGAACTGTAAATGCTGTGAACACTGCGGCCCATTTAAGTCACTTGATTCATTAGACGCTTTCGGCAACGGAACACAATTGTGAGTGAGGGGACGGAGAAAAAATGACTTTACGTCATCGTTAAGCTCCTTTAAAATGCACTAAAACTCAACAGAGAGCAGTGTCACTGGAAAAATGTTCTGGCGCCTTGACGAAACTTGCCCCCAAATTTCAATAAAATATGTGTTTCATAATTTGCCAATAAATTTGATATTCTTTATAGGTCTATAACCATCCGATGTTTGACTGATTTACTCTGAAAGGTCATTTTCTATGTAGAAGTGAACGGTAAAACATTTAAGCAGCCCATGTGTCTGCCACTTGGAAGGAATCAAGTACGCTTCACAAAATCAGACTTATGTTCTCCCAGGAACCCAAAACTCCAGCAGAGTGCTGGATGACATTAATAAAAGCGTTTGTTTGGGGATTTTCTCCCTTTGCTAAGTTTCTGGTGATCGTTTGCAGGTCTGGATCGGGTTAGAGCTCATGTTTTGCGGTCTGACTGCTGTAAATCCTGTTTGAAATTATGACTGGTTTAGCTGCATGAGACACAAAGAGGCAGTGACAGGACAGCAGCTGAGGGGCTCTGACCACTAAATACCTGCTCTGAATACCGTGTGAACTGCATGAGTCTCTCTCTCTCTCTTACAGTTTCTCATACCTGTGTTTGAAATAACTGGAAATTTAAAGCATATTAATCATGTTAATAATTTCTAATGAATAACATTAAAAGATTTTGATGATTTAGAGCCTATTGCTTATGGCTCTATTATTACCTATTTCCACATAGATCTAATTTGATTTGTCTTTTTTTAATTTATTATTATACAAAAAAGTTCAGCTGAAGGCTTTTGAGGATTTTCCATTGTGACATTATTACGTTAACAAATGGTTTATATCAAAGACTCTTATTGGAAAGCATCTGAATGTCTATCTTTTTTGCGATTCCCATTATTAAGATTATCCTTACTGTAAAACATTTAGGTCTTATTTGTATATTTTACATCTTGTCTAAAACACAAGTAAAAATGAGAGATGTGGAAATGTCAAATAAATAAGGCAATGGACCCATGAGAAGATTTTAGCACTTTTGAACAAACTTTACTTTTTGAATTTTTCATGTTTCTTCTGAATTATGGAAATCCATTTGCTGGATTCCCCTTAACTAACGAAGCACCCAGCGGAGTTTGATCGCCACCTCACTCTTACACAGCAAATCTATTACCAGAGAGAGTCAGAAATAAAACAGAAGATGAGTTTAAAATGTTCGTGGATGTGAATAATATTAACAAAAGATTCAGAAGAGCAGAAGACAGAATGGGAAAAACACCTGTCAGATGAAGTGATCAGGTCTCATTTCTGAATGCAGTATCCAGGCCTCAAGCATCTGTAGTGTTTTTTCTTTATTAACTGAGTGAAAAATTATGTGTAACATCATGTCCTAACTACACGTGACACAAGACACCAGATGTGAACCGACAGAATCAATCAAATACCACAGCCAATCAGAAGCATGTGTGGACGGGCTCTCTCTGGAAGTGTTCTGCACTCGTAACGAATGTTTATAATCTAATTCATAAACGATTAAAGCATCATTAAATGTATATACTGAGTGCCTGATAACTTCTTTTTTATGGAATGAAGTTGTTGGTTCAGAGAGGACATCTTTGCTTGAGTTGATTTTCAACCAGAACTTCCCCTATCCATTTTTTTCAAAGAATATCTGTGTCCACACGAAACCACCAAACCGACCCAAAATGATGTAGTGCACATGCCAAACCATTATAGGACACTGTAGTTCTGCCACAGAGATGCACAAAAAACGGAGAAGAAGAGTTGGACTACTTGCATAATAAACCTTGCGCACGGTACACAAAGGAACATTGAACAATACATTTATTACAATGTATGCATGTACATCTGAACATGTATTCGTGTGGATGGGGCCTAAATTAGAAATTTTACGTGCACAGTCACAGCTAGTTAGGACAATAACTCAGATTAACAGGGAAAAAAGTATTTCATTGCATGTCGCAGCGAACCTGTGCTGAAGTTGCTAAAATCAGCATTAAAGGGTTAGTGTTTCAAGGTCCAGAAAAGTATTCTCATCGCTTCATAACATTCAGATTGAAGCAACCAAGACAGATTTTGATTATGTCTTTCATATTTTTAGTACGGTGGCCGCTGCAAACAGAAAAACTGTCACTTTTTGAGGTCCCCCTGAAACATTTCCGCTGTGGTCTGTGCTGTTTGCAGCGCCTCTCCGTGTTTGGTTGCGTTGTGAGAATTTGCAGTTTGCATGTGTTTTTTTCTGTTTGCAGCGCGTTGAGCTCTCTCGGCCACCGTATTTCTGGACCTTGACAGTGTTATTTTCTTGGCGGTGAATGGGACAGTCACAAGCCTCCTGGTTTTCATCTAAAATATCATAAATTGTGTTCCGAAGACGAACTAAGCTTTTACAGGTTTGGAACAGCATAGGGGTGAGTGATTAATGACGAATTTTTCATTTTGGTATGGAGCAACCCTTTAAGTGAAATATTGATATACAGCATGAGCCATGTTCAACATATTCCTTTGGCAAGCCACTCTTTAGCTAAAGTTAGAGCCTCAGAAACAGACTGGAACGCAACTGAAGCGATCGCTTAGCCTAGCGGTGAGACATAAACAATCTGCTAATGTTTTGTGAAAAAGCACACTTAAAACCGTACGCGACTGGAAATATTTAAGATATTTGTCTGACCATTTATGACTAAATATACTTTTTCGTTTCAGTGCTAGCAATGCCACCAGATCCAAACATATTACTAAACATTCCCTTGTCCGACTTTCTCTCACAGTCCAAAAGTAATGTTTATACGAAGGAGTTTTTATTGACATCATGGCCTGATGATCGTGTCAATGGCGTGTATTTCCACAGGCTGCGTTTGCGTTTCGGAGCCTGTAAAACCATGTTTGTGTGCGATGTTATGTCTGTTTACTTTCTCTGGAAAGCCAAATGATCCGTTGGCTAATTGACACGCTGAAATATTCATACAGTCTCGGAGCAAAAACTGTGGTGTGTGTCATGCAGTGTGGCCATCCAGTAATGCAGGTTTTTGGCCAATAAAAGTTGGAGTTCTGGCATCAAAGTAATACCAACATTGAGCGTGTTTACAGGGCTGGTGAGGAGATCCCAGACGGTGGTTACCCCACAGTAGCTAAGGGTCACAATAAATCTCACTTACAGGTACAATCAATTCAGTCACTTCATAAAACTTGCTGTGGTTTTGAATTGTTTAGATTACTCATAAACTGGGGATTACTTTGTCCCTCAAAAGTCAAAATTATGAAATTAACAAATGCATTTTATTTGTGTTTATTACATTATGCATACAGAATATATTAATATTTAAGATTCATAGAAAAAGATTCTAAATACATCTTATTTGACTAAATGTTGTTTTTTTATTTTTTTTTATTTTTTGATAAACAAGAAAAGAACGTAACTGTTTCAGTATTTAATTTAATATTTATTTTCTAATAACTTTTTAAAAATGATATCTAAAATGAACTATAAAACATATTATTATGTATATATAAGACTACTTCTACTACTAGTATTACTATTTTTATGCATGCATTTCATTATTTTGGTGTGAAATCAGTTCAAATAATGAAATTGTGTTGAAGTCAAAGGTTTTGTGAGGTTCAGGCAAATATATACATTTTATTTGTATCTCCTTTAATCCATTTTTCCCCTCTTTTTATTTTATAAGGTGCTAACATTGAAATAAATACCGTGATTATCATGAAGAGGTTCATAGGTCTTCATCCTGCTCCTAAAATAATCCGAAACCTTTAATGAGGGTAGTTTTCCTATTAATAGACTCACTTTGCTCTTCTTTGTGTGTCCGTCACCGTTCACAAGCAGAGACGACAAGATTTTATGATATGGGAGGATGAACATTTATTACGTTCCTGCCTCTGAAGTCAGTCTCATCTTTCACTGGTGTACAGAAGTAAATCTGATTATCTCCACCAGACAGGAAGAGGATTGTTTCTTCTGGTAGAAATGTTTCTTTAAAAAGTTTAATATACGTATATTCTAATAAATGAAGCATTATAGTCTTACATGGGTATTTTATGGGTATAGAGTCATTATTTTATAAAACGAAAATTATGAAATGGTGTTGTTGTTGTAGTAAGGCATTGTATTGATCATTTCTGATGTATTAGAAATTTTAAGTGTTGCTATTTTCAAAACTAATGGCAAATTTAGTAAGATTTTCTTCTTGCATTTGCTTTTAAACTTTAGGGCCATGTTACTGCAGGTACAAATTTGCTGAAAGCAAGGAAGCATTATTTTTTTTTTTCCAGGGTGTCTCCTTTGACCTTATAAAACATATTATGCCATTGCTAAACTTGTTGAAAAAACAAAAGTGTCACGCATTGTGAAATTCATCTCCCCATAAGTTGATGAGTGAATGGCCGGTAGAGAAATGCGAAAAGATTCTAGTAAAACAATAGAGGGCGAGTGTTTTTATCCAGACTCCAGGAAATGCAAGAGAATAAGCATGACCTTGTACGTGGCTTGTTTCGTATGTGCCACATCCGTACAACCTCACCCAACTTTCCATGTTCAGGTTCGGCCGAGACTTACTTCGCTTTGTTTTTCATTAAATCTCTCAATTCCACACACATGTTTCTGAAAGGCGTTATTGGCATCTGTCACATCTGTCATGCGTCTGGTATTAGCTGCAGTCAGATGCATTCTGGGTACGGCTCTCCGTGGTGGATTGTTAAGTGGTTAATAACTATTATTCACTGTTATTTTCGCAGCCAGGCCGCTTTCCTTAATTGTTTTTTACAGTTGAATTGGGAATATTGATTTATTTTCTGTGTCTACACTAATTGTGTACAAGCTTCTGATGGAAACCTAGCAGTAGTATTTTATCAACTGTATCATAGTAATTAGATGTAGAAGATTAGGCAGAGATTGGGAGGGAAAGATTAGCATTTAAAGAGGAAAAGTTTCAGATTCAAATTGTGGACTAATACGAAGATAATCAAGGAGTTGGTTCACTTATTATTCTGTTGTTTGTCAGCGTTGTAGAGTACAACATCTTGCACTTAATTATCCTGAAATAATTGAAACAATGGAACAGAACACAGCATCAATTTACAGTATATAAAATATGAATTAAGAATTATATAAATTAGAGGAGCAACTGAAACATGATACTTCTTGAGTTGGTATTTAAATGAAATTGGAATGACAGGAAGTAGAATTTACTTGATTGCAGTACAACGCAAAATTGCATTCTAGGAAGTTGTGTGTACTTTTTTTACGATGTTTTGTTTGTTTGATTGTTTTTTGTAAAAAAAAATAAAAAATAAACCAAGGATATCACATTTTGTCTTGACATTCAAATCACTGGTTAAAATTAGTTTAATATTCTTTTTAATTCTACATTTAGATTGTGAAAGCTGTTTTCCAAGTTTATGTCTGCAAAGCAAGTACAAACGTGAAGTGAGTAATTGTTAGTGTAACGATCAGCTGGATGTGCCAGCAAGACTTTGGATGGCACTCCAGTCCTCCATAAACTGTGTGTGTGTGTCCATGTCTGTTTTCATTCCTGGACTCCATTCCCCATAATGCACCTCTCCTCACAGCTGTTGCTAGTTGGTTCAATCATTCAATCAGTGCCACCTGTGTATATATACCAGCCTGTTTGTCTCTCTGTCACGGATCATTGTCTCAATGTTATGCCGTCAACCCAAGTCGTGTTCATTTGTGTTCCTGTTCCCAGTTTTTGTTTTGGATTTACTTGTTGCCGAAGGACACGGACTGATTCAGAGTATTTCGGACTCTCGCTTTGTTTATCATTCACTCTATTGCCTTTGCCTCGTTTGACTCTGTTTGCTGGTGCACGATCTCTGCTTGTCCTGAGCTTTTATTCTAAATTTTTTTTAGAATATTATTATTTATTTTTTTTATATTAAATTTTCACTTTAAAATTTCACAAAATTGTCTTAGTAACGTGTCCTTCGGGGCCCCCTACGAGGCTGAGATGTCTTCCGCAGCATCAGAGGCAGAGTCAGATGGTGAGGCGGAAACCGTGCCCGGGCGACGCCACACTGCAGTGGCCGCTCTGTCTGCGATGGACGCTGAACTGTCGGATAAGCTCCTCCACGCTGCCGAGGGAATGTCAGATGATGTCCACAGCTGTGGTCGAGGAGCGACTCCTCTGGCTGGATCTGGCACAGGTGGCAAACGTCAAAAAAGCACGCTTTCTCGATACTCCCATCTCCCGTGTCAGCCTATTCGGCGACACTGTCAAGGACTTAGCCCAGGAGTTCTTGACAGTTCGGCAGCAGAACGAGGCCATGTCACACACTGTGTCGCCAGCGCGGGATCCAGGGAGGCGGGTAAGCGCTGCTCAACGCAGCCAGACTCACAGTCCCTGCCCCTGTCCCCCTACAGGTTGCCCCACTTCTGGCACGGCGGTCAACGTTCCCTTGATTGGGAGCACATTCCACAACCGAGGCGCCACAGAACTAAAAGTTCTCGCTCCCATTGTACTTAAGTGAATGTGTGGCGTCACGAGAGAAATACAGTTGCTTGAGAGAACGAGAAGGAGTGTAGATGTTTAGAAGATCAGTTAAATATGGAGGAGCCAAACTATGTAGAGCCTTGAATGTGAGAAGTAAAATTTTAAAATCAATACGGTACTTTACTGGAA
>JAUMHQ010000069.1:17272749-17297090 GCA_032361165.1 Enteromius paludinosus
TGTCAATAAAGCCACCCTCCGGGGTTTTTGTGTTTCAACTTCCGTGTCTGTCGTGTTCTCTAGCGCCACGGTTCACAATATATATATATATATATATAATAACAAATTTGCATGTTTGTGATTCTCTGACATAGTTAATGGTCATATGACATGCAGGTAAACAAATAAAATATTTCATCTTTATAGTAAGCCTTTTATTTTAGATGTTGTTATTTAGATTTTTGTTTTATATTTGACAATTTCATGACATCATTTATTAGCTTTTCGTTAAACTCACAAAGCGCATGCAATTCCTTCATGGATCCCAGTTTAATCTATTGTTTAATGCAATTCATGTTGATTAAAAAATATTATGGAATATATTGTCTTTACCTTTGTACTTTCCCATTTAGATTTCCTGTTTAAATTAATGTTATAAACACGTTATGTAAGAAGTAGCGCTGGGCAAAAACATACGGATACGATTGATCATGATTACTCATTGCCCAGCACTAGTAAAAAGTAATCAAAAGTATTGCCTAAAATGTGTAACGTAATGGATTATGTTAATAACTACTTTTTTTGTCATGGAATCAGTAACAGACTAGACTTTGTATTTCTGCTTAGCACTGCAAATATGCCGTTTCAGATGCTGAATTTCTGTGTGTGTAGAAAAATAATATTAATTTATGATAAATGATTCATAGTCCTTGTGGAATCAGTCTTGGGTCTGTATCCAGAAGGCGGTTTGCTAATTGGTGACCTCTGGTTTAGCTGGTCACCCTAACTCAACTATAAAAACGTCTGCTTTCTCATAAATCCTCATCCATGATTCTTGTTCACAGCTGTAGCATATTCTAACATGAGATCCAATATGAAGATTTTATCATAAATGACACTGTAAATGAGCTCCCAAAATTAACTACACATAGAAGAGGCCGTATTTCACATGTTCGACTCCTCAATGAAACCTTCTGACGTTTTTCCAATTTAAAAGCGGCAGAGAATCACTTCAAATAAAGTACAGAGACAGTAAGTACCTTTCATTAAATCAGGGACTTTAAGCTTGAAGAATCTCAGACTCTCTGAAATGCATTTCTGAGTTAATAAGTCCGTCTTGGTAAAAGTTATGACGTCGTCTGATATGATCAACCATGAAGTACATCACAAAGGTAATGTGAGTGCAGGAACGAGCTCTCTGAACAGAGTGTATATTTTCATTATCAAAAACATTGAGCCATTTATCCCAAGAAGTCAGAATAATCATTAATAGGCCGGAATTTATGATGCCAGATCCTCAACTAATGTGAAAGACTCCAGGTGTTACTAATAGCTGTGCAGAAATGTGTGCCGGGTCTACGGCTAAAGCGGAGGTAATAGAGGCGCTCTTAATCTCCGCAGATGAAGAGCCATTTCACTGACACGTTGATTGGATTTTGAGGACCTTAACCGAGGACTACGGGAAAGCATGTTTAAATGGCGATGAATGGGGTGACTTTTAAAGTCATGTGGGTTTTTGCACTTACAAACGCATTACACCTGCTTTAAAATTATTTAGTGTTGTTGGAAAGCATAGCCTAGGTTGAGCTTCATCAAATGGCGAGTTCTTGGGGTCATTTCTCAGCCCATTTCTCAGTTTCATTCCTAAATGAACTCTTGTTTTTGGAGAAATCGATGCCGTTTAATGCAACTCATTCATTACTACACATATACCAAATACAACATATTTCATAAAGGTTGCAAAGTAATTTTTCGTTAAATGTAAGTGTGGCTGAGGGCAATTAAGCCACCTCCTTGTGGGGCAGATATTAAACTCTTAACTAAAGAAGACTGAGTGAGAAACAGGATCCGAGTCCCCCACCCAATGCTTTAGGTCTCAGTATAACAGGTTGGTATCGTGTTGCTATGTGGAGCTACAGATAAGGTGAGGTGGACTCCAGGACTTATTTTATTCACAGTGGAGTGAAGTGTGTGAGTGTGCAGGAAGCTCAGAACTTAACAGAAGTATTTATTTAGATGAAAAGTGTAAGTCTTAAGAGACTATGTTCAGGAATACTTTCATTTTCCACTTTCAGCTTCGGAACCACCTGAATGTATGGACTCAAGAACCGACTGATCTCCTGAATCATCAGCTGACATCTCATTGTCATGGTCCCTGATAACTGTATCTGATTCATCCCCAATTTCCCTTCTACCTTGTGTTTCTAGGGGTGTAGCTGGTGCTAATGCAACAACAATGTACGGAACATCACTCCTTTTTTAAGATTGAGTCGTATGAATTGTCTAGCAAGCACTCCAGCTACAGTATATCCAGGAACTTTCCTTGTCTTAAACACCTGGACTGAGGCGTGTACTCTTTGCTGCTTTTCGGCGGCTGGCCATAAGCATATGCGCACTTCCTCCGAGTTTATCTTAATGAAGTCTTTAGCAGAGTCCTCCTGCTCAGGCTCCTCGACAGACAGAATCCTTGATAGCATGGTCCTTGATCTGCTTTTTTGTTTTGTCGTCCTGGTTTGCAGTGAACCTCAAAATCAAACTCAGACAACTGAGCTATCCACTGCTCCTAAATTTGCTTTTTATAAGTAACGCAAAGGGTTGTGATCTGTAATCACAGAGACCTCAAGATCAAGTGTTCTTTGAACAAAAATTTTGTAAAATGGGTTACAGCCCATTTTAAGGCTAGTTTGAAAGCACTGTAATTTTGATCGTTCTTCTCTGACCCACACAGACCTCGACTTGCATACGCAATCACAAGCTCAGCACCTCCTTGTCTTTGGCTCAGCAAGGCCCCAAGACCATGCAAACTCCCATCAGTTGTAAGCACGAAAGACTGACTAAAATCTGGGTACGCAAGGACTAGCAGAGACATTAAACACTGCTTGGGTTTGTCAAAATGCGGTCTGACACTCTGTTGTCCAGTTTAGAGGTTCAACAATTTTCCCCTTCCCTCCTTTACCAACCAGGGCATGAAGAGGTCAGGCTAACTGATTAAAACCAAGAACAAATCTCCTGTGGTAACTCATAAATCCAAGGACCTGTCTTTACTCTTTGACATTCGTGGGTGCAGGCCATGTTTCCAACGCCTGAGTTTTCTCTCCACCCACATTTATACCCTGGAAGGAAATTAGATAACCCAAGAATTTCACTTCAGGTTTCAAAAGGGAGCACTTGCTGGGTTTTAGTTTCAAACCATGCTGTCTCAATTCGGTTGAACACTATTTCCAGTCTTTGACATTGACTTTCGAAAAGACGATAATGTCATCCAGGTAGATGAGCAGTATGTCAAAAGTTAGATCGCAGAGCACCACCCCCCTCAGATGCTGAAATGTCACAGGAGCATTACAGAGTCTGAATGGCATCCTGGTCCATTCAAACAATCCAAAGGGAGTGGTGACCGCTGTCTTTGCTCTATCCTCCTCTAGTTCCTGAAGTTTGCGACGTTGGATTTCTGTAAGGTTCTCTAAATTAATGTGTACTAGAACCGGCAGTTGCTCTGTGGCGCTTACCTCCACATTCACCTGATGTTGCTGTACCACTTTAACATACAAAGCACCCTCCTTCTCCTCACATTCGACAAGCTCTTTTAACAACTTCCTGTGGCTTGGATAGTGCAGCGATCCTACATCTTGGTGGGAGCTTCACAGGCTTTTCATTAGAATTTAATACTCTGACGGGAACTTTACAATTGGCTGTCTTGGCGAGCACATTAGCGATCAGAACACTTTTAGGCAAATAACATTTGAAGAGGCCTCCACCAACACTTGACAGCTTACTTTTGGAGGTATTCTGCAGCGGGCCTTCCAGAACACGTTCACTGAATGGAGGGATAGTGATTGCTTGCTTTCCAGCAACCTTCACGAAGCCAATCTTATCATCATAGCTCAATGCCTAAGTCTGCATCTTAATGTTAGCCAACACTCCCTGGACCTTGGCCTCCTTAAAACCACAACTATACCTGTCTATTTTCTTCAGTAGTCATGAATAGATCCTTCAGGTCACTCAGCACATTCATCTCAACGATGCCAGGCAATCCTTTCAACTCTGTCCCAATGGATTTACTCTGTATGATCACAAACACACACTTTCCATGCAACATCTTCCCCATGTCTTCTTCTAGACATCCTATGATGGGAATGTCCAGGCCGTTTCCTGCTGTGAGACAGACCCAGTTGGCGGACGTCAACACAACTTCTCCAAAGTGTTTCTTAAAATGTGACTATGTGGTAGTTGTGACTTCTGACCCTGTGTCCATGAGGCAGATGGTACTGAGACCCGCAATTTTCACTTCAATGGTCAGGCAATCTCCAAACTCACTTTCTCCAAGGGACTTGGAAACATTCTCTTTATTACAATCTGCAGTATGACTTGGAATAACGGACGGACATGTGCACTCTAGCTGTCTTTTTCCTCTCTACTGTGTAAGGTTGCACTCTACTAGAGTTTTCTACATATGTGGTTTCAGACAGCGACTCACTTTTACTATTCCTAAATCAAATTTTTTTAATTAACCAATTAAGTTTCTGAAATGGATCAGTGATTCGCTTAAAAAAGACAGTCACTTGTTTCATTTCTAAATGCATATTTTGGAACAAATCGTTAATTATTAATTTCACTCATAAAGGAAGTCAGAACTTTTGTTATGTTTCTGAATGAAACTACGTTTTTGAAAGAATTGATTGAGTATTGGGAATGACCATTGATTGATTTTTTTCACTTGTTCTTCACCATTTTGGGGGGGATTCTGAGAACTCGTTCTGTTGTAAGAATGACAGTCATTGATTTTGTTTGTAGATTGTTTTTGAACAAATCAGTTCAGTCTCATGAAAGATTTAATGAATTCACTCATGGAGGAAGCCGCTTGCCATCCATTGGAAGGCGTTTTTTTCTGTTCAAGGCTTTGTTCAGTTCAACAAATACATTTTCAATAGAAATCATATCTAAAGGAGAATTAAATTAACCAACTGGCATGTTGTAAAAATCAATGTGATTGTAGAAGTTTTATATTACAAGTGTGAATGACCATGTAGTTGCACAGACTTTCTGAAAGATTAATTCTCCACTTTACAAGAGGTCACATGTATTTCATGGTTCCATGATTAAATCACAAATATTCAACTTGTGTATGTATTTATAATTGAGTAAGAGTTTAAAAAGGCTTGAATTGATTGATTGATTAGTTGTCAAATGAATGAAGTTTATTGAAAAAGTCTGTTGTCGTCTGGTTTGATTAACATGACATCAAAAGGGCAAGTTCACATGCTTTCCTCTGTACTTGAACAAGCTAATAATCATCTATGACCTTTTTCCATTTTAAATAGTCGATAGTTTGGAGGTCATTGTTTTTGCATGGTCAGGGAATTGTTTCCTAAGCATATCTAAAAGGAATGTTGTTTAAAGGCAAAACTGCATGTTTAGTGAACTGTACTTTCCATTGAACTGCACTGGAATATTTAAATGGCTACATCACTTAATTGAACTGCTTTAAATTCTCTTACATTTCTCAGAAAACAACAGCAATTCTTTTGGACTGACATGAGGGTGAGTAAATAATGAGAATTTCTATTTCTCTTTAGGTGTGAGATGTAAAGCACCAACCATGCCTCGGAACAACTGAAAAATTTGAGAGTACCACCGGCAAGCTTAATGACCTAACAACAAAGGACTTGAATATTAGGATGAGGCAGGTAGATCTCCTGTGCACCTGTGGCTGGAGAAGCATCACGAGTTGTAATCAGACCTTCTCTGTGAGGAAAGTCACGGGGACAGTTTTGGAAAGTTTGAACTAGATGAAAGGGAACACAGCGGTTCAGGATCAAACGCATGGGCTCTAGTCTCTGCCTGTGTTTGTACTAGGAATGCATATATACTGCATAGCATTTAGATCTGGAGCCTTTGTAGACTTGGAGGCCATAGACGTGACTCTTATTATGCACTAGTGCAGCAACAAACCTGCCCCTTCTTCCGTCCGCCTCTAATCCTCAAAGGCGAAGCTGAGACCAAAGGCAAATTCAAATAAAAACAGACACAGCACAGAGGCGTACAGCAGCATGCATTGTTTGTGTTCATAATACATTAAATGCCATGCCTTTATAGATGAAGGAGCTGTGGGTAATTGATCTGAATCAATTTCTCTTTAATGAGTGCTTGAAGCAAGAGAAAATACAACATATTAAAGGGAAATTTAAGTGTGAACATAAGTGTTTTATTTTTTTAGCCACACTCCATTACAAAATTACATTTGGAAATGATTTTTGGGGGGAAAAGAATATGGAAAAATTTCTGCTGAAGAACACAATGCTGTTTGAATGATTGTCAGATAATGCTTGAGAACACATTTTATCCAATTCATGGTTCATCTTAACTTTTCAGTGGAGGGGAAAAATGTATTAAATAATAAAAATGTAAAATAGTTTTACTTGTTATCACAGACACTTTGCATTGTACTGTACATTATTAATATTATAAATACAGTTATTTTAAAATTAATTAAGCATCATTACTCCAATCTTAAGTGCCACACAACCTTTAAAATTATTCTGATATACTGATTTGATTGTCAAGAAAGATTTTTTTTCCCCTGGATTCTTTGATGAATAAAAAATGTCAAAATAACAGCATTTTTTTAATATAAAATATCCTATAGAACTTAACTATACATTTTATGAATCCTTGCTGCACAAACGTTTTTTTTTTATATGTACATAATTCAACTTCTTTGCATTAAAATATTAAATATATAATATATAATAATAAGTTAAATTAAATTTAACTCCAACATACAGGTACAAGAGTAATTCCAGCTACTGCAAACATTCCCCACTCCCAGCACTGTCCATAAAGTACGGCTTGGTGGTTTAATCATGGCTGGAATCATTCTGTTCATGTGTGCCATGCAAAGTGTGTCTGACAGGGAGCATTAGGTGTCTATGCAGGTGTCTTCTGAATAGACAGCAGATTCACACCTCGCTGGAGAGCAAATGAGGCCCACCT
The DNA here is from genome assembly GCA_032361165.1 of Enteromius paludinosus. Classification (NCBI taxonomy): domain Eukaryota; kingdom Metazoa; phylum Chordata; class Actinopteri; order Cypriniformes; family Cyprinidae; genus Enteromius; species Enteromius paludinosus. The sequence continues at coordinate 17,279,719 of JAUMHQ010000069.1, forward strand.
TCATCGAATCACCTCTAGCATAAGCACCTGACGCAACTTTTTCCCCCCAATGCTCAGTCGTTCCAGATCGCAGTTTTCTGTCATCTTCCGGTGAGAGTGTCTGTGAAAGCAACAATGGAGGGTTTCTGTACTTGTGCTGCGTTAAAGATGCTCCGTCACCACAGGAAGTCAAGCGTAGCTGGCGGCTGAAATAAATGATGCCGCGGCTTACCTGTCGGGAAGAGTGATTCGGTGCGTCGGACTGTTGCATTCGGTGCGGTGACAGGCAGGCCCATCATGCTCTAGTAATGGGGTCAAACAGGAAGACGGGGATTTGATGCCCGGTGAGGCCACAGGGCTACGCCCTTGTTGAGCGGTGCGAGCGGCCCGATGGAGTCAGCATGACCTGTTTATTACCGTGTTTTTCTGCTTCACTGCAAACCAGTAATGATCGTCACACTGTTTGATTGACAGTAGCTCTCTCCCCTCGCTCGCTTGCCGGATCCAGCTTGAAAGTGGTTGATGGTGGACGAATTGTGTCTGTTGACCCATCACCATGCCCCGCCAAGGGTTCAATTTACCTCCCCTGACAAGCAAATGATAAGTTACGGCCCCACGCGTTCAGAACCCTACCTCACGCTCAGAAACACACGCCGCCGTTGGAGCCAGAGCCTGTTCCACAGCCTTTAATTAGCCTGGCAGTTTTACTTCACTGAACAAGTTCAAAAAGCTAATGATGTTTACATACATGATCTACAAGTCTAAACAACATGTCTCTTTTCAATTAAGTTCCTTGAACATCCATATTTACACCTTGAGAAAACAGAAGGAAATTCAAGAGCATAAATATTGGACTCTTATTCTGGAGCAGATTTCAGTTAAGTGCTGTAATGTACATTAGGGTCAAAACATCTGAGAACACACTGAAAATGGGAGATTTTTATTAATTTTGTAATTTTGTTAATTTTATTAACATTTATTTTATTTATTTTTTACTAAATCTTGGAAAAATGTCCTTAAACATATATTTAAAAAAAATTAATATACACATATATTTTTAATTTTAACATTTTTTCATTTACGCATTAGCAAAACATTATTAGCTATTTAAATAAACCATATTTATAGTAATGTTTGTGGTCGTTTTTTTATGTGTATATATATATTAACTGCCACTTTTGTGTAGTTGCTTCCAAATGCATCCTTGCTCAATAAAACTATTAATTTATTTTCAAATAAGAATAATATTTGTAATAACCCCTGACCTTTGGTACAGTATGTATTCAGAAACCTAAATATTTACATTTTTAACAACCATTTTTCATTCATGCTGCCATAAATAATGAAAGGGCTCTTTTATGCTAGTAACAGTTTGCGTTTGACTTGACATAACTTTTTATTTCACAATACTACAGAATGGCTGCTGCAAAATAAGATTTTTCAGTGCTATAATATATCAGTTTAAAAGGAACGCAGCAGCAGTCTTGTATTTGGCAAGAATTATGGTAAACCATAATGGTTTAAGGGGTAATTCACCAAGAACTGCACAGAAGTCCAACGCATTACATTTCCAGATGGACGTCTAATAGTGTATTTAGTTTTTTTTTTCTTTCCCAAGGAAGTTGATGGGACCTTGGCCATAACTCAGACTGCATAGTCATTAGGAAAGAAATTCAACAACCCTGTGAGTGTGTGTCGCCCTGTGAGTCTGAGATCCAGGCTTCACATTGTTCACAGCGAGCACTTTATTATTAAGGTTACCTTGTGCTTTCCTGCAAATGAGATTGACAAATATGGGTCAGGCAGCTTTATTCATTCAGGAAGAGTGAAAAGCTTTTGCAGTATGAAAGGTAATATGTTCTTAACAGTAATGGCCACAGATGCTCTTGAACAAAACCTCAATGAATCAAGCAGCTGGTCAAGAAGTTATTAAATTAAAGAGTCTGCTACGTAAACGTGACTTTAAAACCTTAATGATTTACATAAACCACATCAAGTTATTTGCCATATGTAGAAATGAGGTGAAATGAAGTGCCTCTGATGTTTAACTCCTTCATATAGAAAGTCAGTTTAAAATAATATAAAATAAAAATAAAACAAGAATGTTAAATGTACAGTAGCATGCATTTAAGTAATAAATTAAAATCAAATAAAAAGTGAAATTTTCTGCTGCATAAATTAAAATAATAAAGTTTAATAAAATAAAATATGAAATATCCAGTTGCATAAGAAATATATAATAAAACATACAAAAATTAAATGATGTCCAGTTGCATGAGAATTAAAATGCAAATTATATATATATATATAAAGTTGCATACAATAAAAGTGCATTAAATTAAATTTAAATAAAATATTCAAATGCATTGCATACGTCAAAATCGATAAACAAATCCAATTAGATTCTTTTTGGAGCTTACTCTGTATCTATGCGTATCGTATATAGAGTTATGGTTATAAATGGCTCTTTGGAAAATGACACGGCCGGGGAAAAACCACCAGATCCAAAGAAAGATCACAACGTTCTCTCTTTCATAGATCAAAAAAAGATGTCCAACATGCTGAGTTACTTTTTCTTAAAAGAAACGCCTTAGGCAAGTTTTTCTTTAAAGATCCAAAACAGACAGATGTTTCAGGATAAAATGGCCTCAGTAGCAGCTTTGCATCACCAAGTTCAGTCATTCCACAAACACACGCAACCACCTGCGCAATCTTACACCTCCGTTTCAATCATGAGAGCGGGTGATTAGCAGCTGTCTGACAGGAAGGACTCGGCCAGAACTCTGCGGCTGCGAGTGGATGGTGGTGATAGCTGTGGCACTGGATGTGTGCTAACTTGCAGAGGCACAGATGCTTGGGCCTTAAATAGCATTATATGCTAATTAATCCGTCCAGTGGCTCTTTCTGTCAGTCACACTGCTGGCACGGTGAGCCTTCGTTAGCGGCGTGCCAAACTGATGTGGTGGTCTTTTGAGTTTTCACTTCTTCTAATATTGTATTTAGGTCTCGGTGTGAACTACATTTTATTGTGTATTGCAAATTAAAATGAGTACAACAAGGTACTGTAGGTTATGGAATAGATGTTGCTATGTTGTTGATAGGCTTTCAAAATCAAATGAATGAATCAAAATGTAATACTTTTAAATGAATATTAAATAAATGTAAAAATGTATAATTTTTCCGTTTTTGTTGCTCATGTTATGTTTACTATGTTTAAAAATATTAAAAAAAAACTCTGTCTTTGATGGTGGGTAATATCTGGAAAGCACACATTCACTCTGCCGCAAGTGTTCTCAGAAGCTGCCAAAGGAGAGTTTAGCTTCTCCGTCCAAAGGTAATGTAGAAAAGGAAGTCAGCAAATCCTTCTCTCTGTGTTTGACTGTTCACTAATACCTACAGAATAACCCCGTGGGGTATACTCAGGCACAAAGTTGTTTTGCTTGTAAAAAAGCAAAGCGGTCCCCGAGGGCTTCTCATCGCACAAACGCCTGTCTGCCGCCCCCTGGGAACAACTCCCAATCATCAGGGGTCTCAAACACGACAGCCAATCACAGCCACCCTATTTTTATACCCCGCCTCTTATTTTTATACAATGTGGGGTCAAGAGACATCAACTGAGGGATTTTGTATTATTGTTTTTTTGTTTAGATCTGTTTATTCTTAAATGCAGTAAAATAAGGTGCATACTATGCAAAAAATATATATATATTTTTTTTATATTATTAATTATTGTTGCTCAAAGATTGTTTTTTCATAGCTAATGTTGTATCAGACGTTTCTCCTAGAAGTTCTTAGCTTTTAAAAGTACAGAATGAAAGTAGTAATCAAGCAGCATAGCACAAGAAATATTTCACTTCATATTTCCTCAGAAAGAGATGCTGTTTATGTACCTTGAAACTATTTTTATTTAGAAGTCAAATTTCCCAAACAATTACAAAAAATATGCAATTAATCTCTTTGATATTGAAAACAATTCATGATTTTTAAAACTCTTTGCAGTCTGTCATTAACATCACATTCAGTGCATTCTCATGAAATTGCACTGTAACATGAACTGTGTCTTGTAACAGACAGCATGACCATAAACCTCCCACAGTGTTGACACCAAGTCAAAGAACTTTGCTATGTATCTGTATCTGTCTTTTCACAGCTATAGAACTAAATACCTCTCTACCTTCCCTCTTTCTCTCTCTCTCTTTCTCTCAGGTTTATCTGCTGGACTATATCACCACTTCATCACCCTTTCTGGCAGATGAGAACGTAGAGTTATTAATAATTTTGTCTGTGTGCTACAGATGTTCCACAAATGAACAGGGCTGCGTTGAGTTCTCATGACACCAGGGCGCCTCAGGTGCTGAGCGCAGACCCAGATCTGTCTCCCTCCCCCTCCAGCGCTGTCTCACCCCTCTGGAAATGAATGAAACAGGAAGAGCTGAGGTGAGGACAGGAAAACAGACACGCCCACACATCCTCGGCTCCTGAATGAGAAGATGGATTGGGAGTGAGGGCAGGATAGAGTTGTGTGGTTGACCACATCCTTCCTCTCTATCCTTTCAGGTTTTCAAAACCTTCCTAACATCCATTCTTTAAATAATCCCGTGTAACTGCGTTTGCATTTATGCATTTTGCAGGAACTTTGAGATTAAAGTTTGGCATTCTTTGCATTTTCTGGGAATCGAACCAATCACCTTGGTTGACATTGCTTGCTATTATAAGTTAATTTGTAAGTATTTTAAGTAAAAATAATTTTTTAAAAGCAAATAGTGGTGTTGCAAAATAACAGTGTTAAAGACCTCGCTTATAATAAAGAAATAAAAACAATATAAGGCAATTTTAATCTTAATAATATGTCAAATAAATTAAAAAAATGTCTATGTCAGTGGGGAATTTTAAAGTTAAATAAAAAATAACATTGAAATAAATTCATATACTACATCTTTTTGTAACAAATACTATTTATTTATGTTTATATGTAATTTGTTTTTTTTTTAATTAATATCAAAGTTTATTTGAGTCAACTAATGGTGTTACTAATATTATTAACAATTAACAGATTAATATTACTATTAATAAATAGTGAGGTAACGATTTTGCTAACACATGTCAATAGGGAACTAAACATTTCATCTTCATTTATGTAAAGTGAAATAATCTAAAACAGGGGTAGGCAAATTCAGTCCTGGACGGCCGGAGTCCTGCAGAGTTTAGCTTCAACCCTAATCAAACACACCTGAAGAAGCTAATCAATGTCTTCAAGATCACTAGAAAGTTACAGGCAGGTGTATTTGATAAGGGTTGGAGCCCTCAAGGACTGAATTTGCCTACCCCTGATCTAAAAGTTTATGAATATCTTAAATATACCTTAATTTATATAAATGTATATAATCTATTTTAGTTAAAAAGTTATTTTATTATAATGGAATTTACATTTAAACAGGAACTTATAAACTCCTGTCAAACACACTCTAGAATAATATATGAAACATTTATCCCAAAGAGTAGTGAAAGGGCATGGTGAAAGATGAGAGGAATGGAGAAACAGAGAGCCAGAGAGAAAGTGCTAACTAGTCAGAGTAAGAAAAGCATTGAAAGACATAAAATATGACTTTTCCATGAGGGGTGTGTGTATGTGTGGGAATTCAGGCCCAGCTGTGGCACACATGACTGAAGAGACTCTTATCCCAGGCCTCATGTTTCACAATGACCTCCACTTCCGTTCTGCCCCTCACTGCCCCGCTCAGTCCTGCACCAAGCTGTAGCCGCTGTAAAAAAACAAAAAAAAAGCCTTTCTGAGGTGCTGGTGTGTCAAACATCTGTTTTATCCATTACTGTGAGGCTGCAGCCCTGCAGAGTACAGAAGACACTGAGAAGCATCCATAAATCTTAGGCCTCTGGTGGAAACATATTTTCCACACACTCCTCCTCCCTCGTTCTCTCGCTAACACTGCCTTCATCCCACATCCCTCCATACTTGAGTGTAAAGGGCCATTAACACATGCAGCGATCTGCAGCAGCAAAACAACCAAAAGCCATTGATTTTTAAAAGGATTTTTTGTGACATAAGCGATAGTGATGATTTAAGCTCTGACTTTTATGAAAGTGCATGCACTATCTCATCTTTTTTATAAAACAGATGGAATTTTCTTTTGTCACATATTAGCAATATTTTTTTGTAATTTTTTGCTGTATGTACTCCTTTATTTTTATTTTTTTGGAAAGAAATTAATATTTATTTTTCAGCAAGGATGCATTAAGTTGTAATAATATTTCACAATATTACAGTTTTTACTGTATTTTGGGTCAAATAATTGCAGGCTTGGTGAGTATAAGAGACTATTTTTAAAATCATTAAAAAATAAAAAAACAATCAAAATAATAACTAATGGAATACAGTTACCATCACAAGTGTGTACTTTTAAACTGAATAAAATAAGACCAGAAAATAAAGTAAACAGTGTCAATTTTGATTGGTGTCAAGGTGTTTAGAAGTTCAGTGAGATGAAATGTTACCTTATATTTGGGTAATTTCTTTTATTTTATCATCTCTATCTTCAGACAGTCTCCTGGGCCTTTAATAGAATAAATGAAGCATTTTTATGGATGCTCTGTCTCTTTCTAATTTGATGTTATTGTAAGATGGTTGAAGACATCAGGCAGAAATCCATGTTTGCATTGATATAAAGCTCTTAATTGTTTCTAGAGCATCAAATGAGTTTCCTGGCATTCTCTTTTATCTGTCAGTGTAGACAGTAATATATTGAAGGCATAGGGATATGAAAGACAGGCCAAATAAAGGACACAACGTCCAAGGTTTGTTAAATATTTCATAATAACTAGATAATTCATTTACAAAAAGACATTCATTTTCCTCCTGTATAATGGCGCGCTCATCTAAAATGGAGAGCGTGAGCTCAAACTTTTGAAAAATTCAAATATTTGCATCAATTTTTAAAAGGGGTTTATATCTAATGAATTTAGATTTAATTTGGCATGGCATAAAATCCATTTGTACCGCTTTTAATTAAGAATGCAGTCCATGCAATTAGAATTATGGGTAGAGCCTTCATCAGCAGGTCCTGGGAGAACCACAGTCGGAAAAATTATGTTAATGCTTTACGCTGAAAACACTTCGAATGGAGGGCAGCTTTTTTTCTCATCTCTTGCAGACAATGAGGTGCAGCCGACAGCTTCCTTTTAAGCCTCTTTCCTATCGCCACGTTTCAAGCGTGTTTATTCTTTTGTTTACAACAAGCCGGCATGCGGAACATATGTCTGACGTGTTTACGGACCCGGGTCTGTGTGCGACGTTAATGTGTGTTTAAGTGTTGTTTTACAAAATGCAGGGACACTGAGGCTGAGTGCTGTGTTATTTATAAAGGGCTGAGCAACTCTTCAAGGCCTTGGCTCTCTTCATCTTGGAGGAGGAATAATGAATCTTTAAGCCCAGAAAGAGAGAAAGTACTGCAGTTTGCACCCTGCTGCGAGAGCCATTATTACACATAATTCTAAACAGTGCAGCCCATTTTAGCTATAATGAAGTTTCAGAGAGAACTTCAGTCAAGGTAAGGTCCTTATCACATGACATGTAATTTAAAACCTTCATCTATTTTGTCTTTCATGTTCTGAATACAGCAATTAAAAGATTTAATTTGTGTAAATGTATTTACATCTTATTTTTAATCTGCTTCATTGGTACATAAAATCTGAAACCAACTGAAAAATGTTGCAACACGAACAGATTGTAGAGCTGTTTTACTTTATCATGTTGGTTGATTTGCATTAATTAAATGGAGACCAAGTGGGGATATATTTGTGTTAATATATACTGTTTGTTGAAATAAAAATGTAAAAAATAAATAAAATAACGTTATATATGATGCCATATACTGCAGCTATGTTCCCTGAAACCTGCACTTATCTGATATCTACGTTGGCCCAGTTGTGCACAACACAACAAAATAAAATGAAAAAAGCAAACATAAGCTTACAACACAGCGCAATTGAAAAAGCTAACACAAGTTCACAGCACAACGGAAATGCTCCTGACCAATAGGGGGCAGTTGGCCTGCAAAAATTGATATTTTGCGAGGTTCTCGCGAGCGCCGCGCGCGGTGTTAGTAGTAAAACGTTGCTGGTGTGACCCACAGAACGGACGATACATCGCGAACTGAAATAACACCAGGGGATGGTTTTAATGTCAGCGTTAAAGATATCAAAACAGGTACAGACCGCCCGAGAATACTCGTGACATGCGCACAATAGCCGTTTCTTCAGACCAACTGCCCCCTAGTGGTCGGGAGCATTTCCGTTGTGCTGTGGCTTAATGTCGTTGTGGCGTGAGCTTATGTTAGCTTTTTAAATTTCATTCTGTTGTGAGCTTATGTTTTATCAACTAATATTTAGTTGTGTTGTGAGCTTCTGTTTGCTTTTTAAATCGTTCTGTGCCGATTCATTCCTATCCATGAGCGAGTCATTGACTCATTCACTCAAAAGATTAATTTGTTCAAACTGATTCGTACAGGAACCGTTAAACGTTACATCGTGGTCCTTGATGGTTGAGCCTAATTATTCTTGTTTGTGGAGAAAAAAAATGGAAGTTGCTCGTTGCTATATCATCCAGTGAAAATGACCGCGTTTTACCTCTCAGCTTTACCTTCGTTCACACTTTGATACTAATTATTTTTTACAGATACTTTAAAAAGACCTTGCATATATAAACCTTCAGCGTAACTGACTGACTTTGAGTCTTTTCATCTAACGAAGCGCTATTTATGAATGCACATGAACCGACGGTGGACTTTGGACCTCCAAACAAACTTTGACAGCAAGCACAAGTTCAATTTGCCTTCGTGCATGCTGATACAAACTGCAAATGAATCGATTTGAATGCTTTCAGCACATTCCCAGTACTTCAAAGCAAGACAAGAGAGGAAATAATGCAATTAGTGACTGAATTATGAAACCGTTCGACCTGCAGCAGCCTATATAAAATATAAAACTGCTGTATCTCTGATGCACCTGGAATATTTGATCTGATATTTAAGGTTGCTTTTGATTTTAATGAAGTCAATAAGGTGTTATGCTCAAGTGACATCTTTATTACTTGTTTCCTATTTTGCTTGGTGTTAAATCTGGTACATTTTGATGAAATATTGATGCAGTTTTTATGCTTAAAGGGATTGAAAGAGAGAAAACAAAGGCATTAATTACTCACCCTCATGTTGTTCTAAACCTACCAGCCCTCCGTTCATCTTTAGAGCACAAATTAAGATGTTCTTGCTAAATTTCTGGACCTTGATCATGTAAAGACACTTGCTGTCAGTTCTTATGGATTTACAATGACATGAGGGAGAGTCATTTTTAAAAGTTCATGTTTATCATTAACTTTGTAGATCTTCCTGTGTGCCACCATGTTTGTGTGACGACATACTCCTGTAGTGAAATCAAATTTCCTTGTTCCAAGTTAAAAGTCTCACTGGCTATTTATTGCACTTCCAAGATGGAAGTTGGAAACGCTGTCTTTCCGAGTCCGATTCTTGCATGATGGTTCTGAAAATGTGACACTTTTGATTGAAACAGAGCTACACCTGGATGAAGTTCCTTTTCCATCACATACAAGTCATCTCTAAGGTAGAGTGGCCTAATCCTCACAGCATGACAACATCCCATTTTCCCTTCATTTCTCTGCAGCGCTGTAGGTGGCTTCCAACTTTTGAGTCATGGCTTTAATGGGAATGGCATCTGGCTGGATCTCCGCTCCCTCCCGAACGCCCACGCTGAACCGACGTGCAGGAACACTCTTCCTATTTCCATTAAAGTTCATTTAACCTCTACACACACATACGGTGAGTTTAAAACCACGGTATTCACTCCCTTAAACACACACTGATGTTTCTCAGAAGTGGAGAGCTACGCGCCGTGTTCGGGGGCTTGAGCGAATATACAGGTTTGCTCTGGGAAACATGGTTTTCATTGGCAGCACTTGAGAAATAAATAAGCGGAAACCCAAAAGAGTCCAGTGAATATGCATTAAAAAGTAATGTGAGTGCCCTCTTGTGCATTCTGTGGGGAAATTAGCTCCAGGGTTTAATATGAAGTCAGAGTACTAGAGTATTACTAGACCATTATCAAGACATTCTCAACACTCACTCTGTCATTTCCTACGAGACTAATTTGTCTCTTAAAATGGGTCGCATAAAAGTGTTGGTTGGATTATTAAATGGATGCAGAGAGAATGAATCGTCTGATTGTTAGATTTTCTTATAAAGCGCTTTGTGGTAATATACCACGATGTTACGTCAACTTAAACATGTCTGGAAAAATGATCCTGCGATCACACAGGAAATATTAGTCAGTTATTAAACTTTAAAGGGGATGTCTAATATTTTCAATCTTTATAAGACAACTATTCAACTATTTGGAACTTTTTCTCCTCAAAAAGTTTAAAAGCAGTGGCGTGTTAAGTATTTGTTCGGACGCCCCCGCATAGCAACAGTAGTCATGATTTATTGCATATTCATGCATCCAAATAATCGTCAATAATTGGGATTGATGGGGATTGGGATTTTCTCAAGCAGGTTCAAAAACACCTAGCTTTACATCTTACGGATATGTATGTCCCTATTTATGTTTCATGTCTTGCAGAATGTCTTAAATATATGCCAAAAAGCATCATAGGTTAGCATTCATTTTAGATGTGACCAAGTCAAATGGTTGCTTGCAGAGTTCTCACTGGGTTTTTATTGCACTTTCAAATATTAAGTTGAAAATGCCATCTTTCCAAGCTCAAATGTTGCATTATGGTTCAGAAAATGTGACTTCTTTTGATTGAAACCGAATTAAACCCGATGTCATCATGTGAGTGCTCATCTCAAATGGCACAAAATGACACTTGATTTTTGCAAAATGTATAAATGCAGAACGATTTGGGTCTATGTACGTTAGTGCATGTAGAATGGTGTGAGTTTAAGGTGGTAATACATGACTATTTAATCAGTGCCAGATATGGGAGTACAAAAACAATTCTGTCAATCAACAGCATTTCATATTCAGCAAAATATAACCGATGCAGCTTAAAAACCAAATTGCATGAAAAGGACCCTTACCCAGAAGTTAGCAGCTGTTTTGTAGCATTCCTAACTGGATTGATACCCAAAGTGCATTATTCCGATCTTTAAATCCGTCTCTCTGGTTCTATATGATAAATGTCAACAAAGGATTACAGATTCAAAGCCCGTCTGGGTGAAGGAGACTTTAGAAGCGACGCTTTCCCCAAGAGAGTGCTAATACTCCACAGACAAATGTACAAGATTTACTGCGCATGAGCATCTAACACAATTTCTCTGCTTTTCTCATTTGGATCCAATTGACACGTTCCTTTTACGCTAATGAAATGCTTTCAGTTTCTCTTACTGTATGAAATGACCTCACGCAAAGAAAAGATTTCATTCGTTTGAGTAACAGAGTGTGCACGTATGTGTGTGGCCGTTTCAGAGTAATTGTTGTAGCATTGCACTGTGGGAGAAGGGCCACATATTGATTGTGGTTTGTACAAATAGTTCATTTTATCAGGCCTGACTGTCCCCATTCTTCTACATGCTAAATAATGAATAAGCCCATCCGTCAATGTTTCAAGGTATTTATTGCGGTTTCGCTTTAGCCTGTATAAACCAGCGGAGGCTTTCGTTTAAAACCGTTGGGAAAATTGCTGTGAGTATCCCATGAAGCTCTGGCAGGGTGTCCAACGAATAGCCCTGTTCATAATTTTTGTCTGATTTCTTTGATTTAATTCACTTAGTATTTATATTCATATGTAATATGTAAGCCAGCAGAGGTCTGCAAAATACGTTTAGTCTTGAGTAACAGTTAAAAGTGTTTCCAGGTGAAAAAACACTGGGAAGAAATGGTACAAATTGAAACTGAGGTCCAGCATTGTAGAGGACGCAATATTATACTATAAGTGCTTATATTGTTTTTACAATAATAATAATTTTCATGCACCAAGTTTTTACATTTCTTGGCATCTAAAGTTCCCAAGAACTCTACAATTAGGCAGAATATTTATTTATTGTAATAATTCATTTTTATTAAAGTTGTATGTTTAGTGTCATTTGCAATAGTTTTTAGCAATAATTTATGATCGAGTAAACATGAAGTGATCTAAACCTTTGCGGCCTTTATTGCAATATATTGTATGTTTTATTGCGCATTTCATATTATACACTACAATTTTATTGTGCAATATCTCCCTAGCCTTGTCACGTGGCAATATGTTATAATGTTAGGTATTGATAAAGTGCAATTTTAATTAGGCAAAATAATTTCACAAATCAGTCAGCTGGTTCGTCTGAATTCAGCGTTTGGGAAATTGTGGTTGAACAGTCTGTTCCCACAGTAAACTACCAATGCACTACAGTCCATCAAGAGATTTATTATTTATTCGAACTTGTCCAATGCTTAATGTACCTGAAAAATATAGTCTTGGATCACAGTTTGAGCACTAAATAATTTCGCTGATCAATATTTCTGGTAATATGACATAGAATAACGTGCGGTCAAGGCCTTGAATATTTCATCAGATATGGTTGGGGAAAATCTTCAATAGATGTTTTAAAAGTAATCTCCATGCACTTATGAGTAAAAATGCTTTTACTCCACGCAGCCCATTAACGCAAGTGAATTATGGATTTTTTTTTCCTAGATTCTGAGCATTAGGCTGTGAGTGTAACCAACTAGAAATGATAATACATATATTATACAGCGGTACATGGAGAATTAATGGATGTGTGTCCCACCATCACTGCAGGATGAGATGGCCAGGGCTTTCCCAAGGGATCCTGAGCAAACTGAGGGGTTTTCTCTATTCTTTTGAACTTGGGTTAAGGATGTCATTACTTACCCTCACCCTAAACTTATAGGGGTTTGAGAATAAATATTGGCAACTTTTTATTTTTGGGCTGTACTGTCCCTTTAAGGAATGCTTCTGCAGTACACTGATGTAGACCAGCCCTTAATGTACCTGATCATTGTAAGGACTGGATTATTAACCCCTCTGAGTTTCAGAATGCCAGTATTATTTCTGCATCAGTGGACGTTCAGTGGGCTGATATCCGGACAGGATTACAATCTTATAAATTCGGTCTTGATCTCATGACACTGGTTAGGAGTTTAAAATTTTGCATATGGAAAAGATTTAGGCTTTACTTTTAGTCAGTCTCTCGTGGCTGTGTTCAAACAAGTTCCAAGTCTTGACTCATCAGATTTTTAACCAGCACCTTAAACGCTTCAGCAGGCAAGGACCTTGTTTGTGGCATTCATTACAAAAATTCTGATTTATTACTATGCACTTTTAGCAAAACCTTGACAGGAAATGACAAATAACTTAAATCCAATTGAATACACAATTTTGTAACATTTAAATTTGATATGCAGATGTTTCAATGCAATTGCAGGTTGAATGTCTTGGAGGGAGAGCAATATTGCTTGTAAAATAGCCCAATGCCCTATAAAACAAACACAATTACTTCCAGGCCTGAACACACAAATCTCTGGAATCCCAAAGTAATACTTTCCCCTGTAATGTTTTTGTTAGAGATAAATGAACTTGAGTTAGTTTTTACTTGATTCTTATATATTCTGTGTTTGCTACCAATTGCGGGGCATCAATGCACCATGAAGGAACGTGTACATAAATTATATTTCAAAGTATAATTAAATTCAGGTCTGTTCCATTTTTGGGAATTCATACAAATGTTTGTTTTTGAGCAATAAAGCCCCAGCGATGGTTATGTTTTGTGTACTTGTTTGTGCTTTATTCTTAAAATTGTACAATTTCTGTGTGCTAATTAGGGATGCATGATATTGGAATGTTGCCGATATGCTGATATTTTTCAACTAATTTTGGCCGATACTGATGTATTTCCTTTTATTTAGATACGACACCAAGTCTCTCCTGTGCAGAAATTATACGCATTTTTTGGCTAGTGATTGATATAAAGTTATTAATATTTTATTTTTATTTATTTTTTTATAAATATATTTATATATATAGTTATTATTATTTTTTTAAATGTATATTAATAGTTTATATATATTAAGTGTTAAGCCTAACATTATTTTAAGGTTTAACATTTGTAGATGTACAGTAAGCAAAATAGTTGTACAAACTTTGATCTCTTAAATCTTTTGAAACTTATGATTTGTTTAAAAATTAAAACATATTATACATTCATGAATAAATCAGTGTATATATAAAATGATTTAATTTACAAGTGTCATGTTTGTAATTCTTATTCATGTGGGCTATAGCTTCTGACCTTTAAATCAAAACATACTCATTATTTTATGACTTCAATTACTGTTTTGTTTAATCAGAAACACAGCCTTAATGTTAGTTGTGAATTTTACTTTTAGATGTAGGCCAGCAGCACCCCCTATTAGAACCCCTTACCAAACAGGCTTGGTTTTGATGCGGTGACTATAAACACTTATTGTATTGAAAAAGGTTCTTCACAATTTCTCGGTTTACTATATTAATAGCCTTTAATCGAGAAGCAAAATTAAGAGAAATGTCATAACATGTCCTCTTTCTTTGTGCCACTCAATGAGTAACGACAGAGGATGAAGACTTGTTATTGCCGTCAGTCATTCCGAAGGCGGCCCCAATCATCAAACTGACAGCGCTGCAAGAGGTGTGAGCCTGAGAAAGAGAAAGAGAGAGGAAGTGTGTTTGGGCTGGAAATACACACACTGGAGTCTCTGTCCTCCCTGGGGAGTCTTCTCATATAATCTTAGAATTAATTCTATTTGGAATGCTTAAAATAGGTAAGGTGAAGCTATGCGGTGGAGGTACCCACTTCTTTCCTAATGAACACATACCTTGCCTTTCTCAGTGTGTCCTTGGACTGTCATCGCCAACCTTTTGAGTCTGTATCTGATTATCCAGGCAGCAATTAATCATAATTAAGCAAGTCGGAGTCTTGGAGCAGTGGAGGCGAGGTGGCACAGGATCTGGCATACCTCCTGATCAGCTTCCCATTTTGGCAAGCCGGTACTTCGCTTGGTTCCATGATAAAGCCGGTGGTGGGGGGCAGAAAGGGACATATGTGTGGGGGGGTGGGTAAAGAGCGGAGGGGGGGATTTGGACAGGCCCGTGGCTAACTCTCGTCCTCCTCACCTCCCTTTCAGTCCCTCTGGACCGCTGTGAAGCGTTGGCTATGTTGAGTTCCTGAGCGCTTGAATTCTCTTTGTCTTCCAAGAGGAAGCGCCATAACAAATGACTCTTAGACCTGCAGGGGTGTATGGATTTGGACAGAATGTACAATCCTTTCCCCCATTTTTTCTCCCCCAAAGTATGTCTATGAACAGATTTTTGGGACAAAGTTATGCATAAGAACCACCAAGCAATCCTCTAGAAATCACAATTACAGAGTAGAAGCTAATTACTAATGTTCATAATTGGGGATAGGGATTTGAACAATAAGTATGTATCAAACTTTGAGTGATATGGACATAAACCATATCCACAATTGGCTGGTTTATTGAGGTGTAACATTACTTTTCTGTGTGTTTGTAACTGCCGGTCTGCCAAAAGATCTCTTAAGACTTACACTGAATTCAAGCCATATCTAGCAACCAGAATATCATTGAAGCTGGAGAGAGACTCGTTTTAGGAAGAAACCAGATAACAACATGCTAAAATCATTCAGAATAACTTAACAACTGCATAAAAATGCCCTGGCAAGCAGGTTTTTGGCATAAAGCTTAACATACTGACCCTGCACATTTTGTACAGTGAATGTTAAATTAATATTTATTTTGAGATTTATGTTTGCGTGTGATGTATGCAATTTGTAAAACAGTGTTGTTATTGTTTTCTAAAACTATTACAATTATTTTTAGTAGTTAAAATCGAGCTAAAATAATGATAATAAAAAAAAAACCTTACCTATAATGAAAAAAATAACAAACATTTAAATTGTCATTTATTAGACACTTTTATCCAAAGCGACTTACAAAACTAAAACATGCATACATGCGTGCTTTATACAATTTAATATAGAATTATGAAATAATGACAAAGGCACAACTAAAATTAAAATAAAAACAGAACAATAAAAAAGATATTTAAAATATGAATAGATACTATAATAGTATATAAATAATAATAAATTAAGAATTATGTGCAAATGACTGTGAATTATCTGACTGAAACTAAATTCCCACAATGCAAAACTGAAATATTATCCTCAATCTGGAGAATGAACACGATAACAAATTATCACTCATCCGCTGTCTTGTGGCTTTTTTTTATTCCAGATGGTTTGTATTTTGCTGGTCAAAAGGTTTGGTATCTGAGGCCTGGACTCATGGCCCTCCAAAGTATTTTGCTTTTTTTTTCCTCTTTTTGCAGGCAGTTTATTATTAGAAAGTGCTTTCATTGCATCAGTAGGATGTTGTGCTGAGCGTGTGATGGAGGCAGAACAGAGATTAATTCAGGGGTCAGCCGTATCTGAAGCCCTGCCGGGTAGAGGCTGAAGTCTTGCCAGGCCTTGACAGAGGTCAGTTTTGGTCAGTTCTGCCTCTCTTTTTCGCCCCTGCCTTCAGCAATGAATTTCGTCACGCCTTTCCAATTGCAATGTTTTCAGAAAATTCCCATCCATTCTCTTGACCAGGGTGTGAATTATGGCGGGTTTAGGGGGTCTGACCTCCCTAATTAAAGCTTGAACCTTCCCAAAGCAGACAAAACAAAGAATTTTTTTTTTTTTTCCAAAAATAATTCACTCAAAGTTTTATGGTGATCCCTACAGCCCTGGTTACTGCAAACTGACACTGTATTGAAAGTAGGGTTTGTGTTAATCGAGTAATCGGATAAAACATGTTTTTGCTTAATTAAAGAGCAATATTAAATATGCAAGAGAAAATAAGACAGGTCTCTTAAAGTAAACAACTAATTGGTTTCTTTAAAAAAAAAAAATATTATTATCATACAGTAAGTTCATGGCTGTGCATTAATAAACCATATTCATTGCAATCAAACTGAAATGACCACACCTGTTGTACCGAGCACATTAGACTTAGGGACATGACTACAGCAACTTTTTCAACATTCAGTATTCAAACTAAAGTGTCAAGTATTCATCCAAGCCAAGTTATTGAAAAATGATTACGTATGTTCAATCGTAAAAGCCATGCACAACTTTTTTGACAGTAAATTAATTCCTTTAAAGAGTAGCCGTGGTATAAGCTGTTAAAGGGATAGTTCACCCAAAAATGAAAATTAGATGTTTATTTGCTTACCCCCAGGGCATCCAAGACGTAGGTGACTTTGTTTCCTCAGCAGAACACAAACAAAGATTTTTAACTTTAACCGTGGCAGTCTGGTAGTCATTTAA
>JAUMHQ010000069.1:17303666-17320814 GCA_032361165.1 Enteromius paludinosus
GGGGTGTAATCTGGATTTGTCTGTGAATGTTTTTTTTTTACTTTGAAAGGTTTGGTGCCCATCCACTTCCATTAAATAACTACCAGACTGACTACACGGTTAAAGTTAAAAATCTTCGTTTGTGTTCTGCTGAGGAAACAAAGTCACCTACATCTTGTATGCTCTGGGGGTAAGCAAATAAACATCTAATTTTCATTTTTGGGTGAACTATCCCTTTAAATATTCCGGTAGTGTAACGGCCCCTCCACATACGTCGTACAGTATTGCACTGATGGTTGTGGTTTATCCCTTACATAATTAACGTACATTATTTAACAGCCCCCATCTCGATTAACAATAGCATTTATTTAATGCAACATTGAATTTACCTGGTCTCAGGTGATCACTACTGCGTTCTCTTTACTTTTCAATCTGAAATGATCCCAAACCTTGGACATTTTTTGTCGTTTTCTCCTGTTCATTTCGTCTTTTTGCTCATCGCCATTGTTATTGCTCCCTGCCATCACGCAGCCAGCACTAGTCCACACTCGTGCCCTCAAATCAAAATACCACCTTCTCCTTCCATTTTTAAGTGGGTTAGGGTTTTCTGGAAAGTTGCCAGTGTGTTTCTAAGCTATTGTTAAAGTGTGCAGAATGTTTATCACATTGCTGTGTGGTTGCTTATGTGTTTCTAAGTGGGTTAAGGTGTTCTGGGTGGTTGCCAGGGTGTCCTAAATGCTTAATATGTTGCTGTGTCAGTACTAGGATGTTGCTGAGTAGGTCAGGGTGTACTAGGAGGTAACCGAGGAGTTACTATGTAGCCGCTAAGGTGCTTTTTATCAGTTATACTGTTGCTAGGGTATTGTGTGGCTATGGCTTAGTTGCTTAAAGTACTCGCCTAAGGCAAAAGAGTCTGTCCTCTCCTCTATGATATTCTAGTCTCCTCCTAGTTTGGGTTCAAATATAAATGTAATGCCTGCCTTTGCAAACAACACTAATGAATCATTCGAAATAATAATAGTAGTAATAGGACAAAAAAAATCAGTCCATTATCATCAGAAGGCTATGAAATTTCACAGCAATTAGTTTCACTGTCTGGAACTGGAGCGGTTCATCCATCAGCATGTAATCTTACATAAAAAGCATTGCATAACCGCCGCTGTTTCTCTGTCATTACTAATTGCGTGGCAGCGTCTGCCGTGACTTTGTTGGTTATAAAGACACGAGAGATTATGTTGTGTTATCTCTAGCGCTGCCTCGCTGACAGATCGCTGGGCTCTTCACTTGAATTTCACGGCTCGTTCTCATTCGATGTCTGTTTTTTTTTTCTTCTGGTTCTCTGTCATGGCTCCTGATGGCGTCTGCCTACAGGGATGGTTTCACCACATCATCACCCGGGTTTGATTGTCCTCTGACTAACCTGACCGCAGGACGACTTTGTTCTTACAAAGAGGACACCAAATTAACACGGAGCTGTTTCACAGCCCGCGCCTCTGATCTTAATGAGGGATGACCTGGAGAAATATAACATAATTATCCTGATTATTACAATCTTTTTAGCCAGAGAATATAAAAGGCTCATTATTGTTCTTTTTGAATTGTTCATTACGATTATTTTCAAGCCTGCAGCCTTTTCGGGCCAAAAGTGGTAAGGAGAGACAGAAGAGGAAGAGAAAAAATGATTTTTGATTGGTTAATACCCAGCAGTAGAGTGAGCTTAGAGAACTTGAGCCCAGAACTGCAGCTTTCTCTGTTTCCCCCGACCCTAATTCTGTCTGTATGAATATCCCCCGGCTTTCTTGAATAATTTGTCTTGAGTACGGACACTGATCTGTTAGAGGTTCCTGTTAGGGGCCTTTTTAACGTATTTAAATATATTGGATTTGTTAAGAGTCGAAAACTGACACGCTGAGTACCTTTTTAGTGTTTGTTTAAACCTCACTTTTCCTACAGTACACTTCTTCCCCGAAAATACATAACCCACCTCGTAATTATTTGATCAAAATACAATTAAACAATAATATTTTGAAGTATTATTATACATTTTGTAAATGTATTTTTAAATATTTAAACATAAAATATTTGTAACAAATGTATTTTCACTTTTGATCAGTTTTTGTTATTTATTTACTTATTACAAGAAATAAGCAATTAGCATAAGTTTTATTTATTTTTTTATTTTTTTTATTTGTGATCTTTTATTCCTTAAACCCACCCTGAATGTTTGATAATTGTTAGTTTTGCTTTTAATAACCCCCTTCCCGACGTTGGTAAAAACTGCCACAGCAGTGAAATGGATTGTCAGAACAGGATCAGTGCAGATTGCCCATTACTGAGTGTCTGCTTAATTTCAGGTGTTGTGGCTTGAGTGATATGTGTAATTATAGCTGTCAATCCATCCTGACGTGCTGTCACCTGTGTGACAGTCCACATAAGCAGATCTCGCTGCAGCATAATGAATTTACACATGAATACAAAATACAGATGTGTGTGATTAAGTTATTGCTCACAGAAAAATCCTAATCCTCAGGTCATCAAATTTGTAGATCAGAACAGATTTGGAGAAATGTAGCATAATAGATAATAAAATCATCACAACTGTTGATCAACAAGAGATGCAATGCTATTATTATTTTTTTTTTAATCAGTTAAAAAAAACCCTTCATCAAACTAATCTACATCTTAGATGGCCTGAGGGTAAGTAAATTTTCAAATAATGCTATTTTTGCAATGCAATATGCAATGCATGAATAATTTAAATATATTAGCAATGAGCAGAATAAGCTTCTGTCTACTCTAAATATTTAGTAAAGCTTCTAATGTAATGTAAAAATGCATTCTGCTTGTTTTTCCATTCTTAGAGAATTCCCTTTTAGCATCTTTATTCTGATGCCATTGGAAGGTCTTTATGTAAAATACAAAGAAAAATTTAAATGAAACGCCAATAAAAAAAAAAAAACACTGCACTTAACAGTGTCTGTGTGATGGGGCTTTGAGCGCCGCGGGACGGCTGCTCGTATTGTGCTGAGAGGGAGTCCGTTTGGATTACTGTACTGAACAACAAATGGGGTTTCCAGCAGCTACGCTGCATGCTAAGCTACACCACTATTGAAATCCGCACTACCTGTTTTGCCCTGGTGCCAAAAGAAATCAAGTTTTGCCCACATGGCAGGCTATGAAAGACTATGAACTATGGGAGAAACCTACTGTGACATGTGTCGCCTGCATACGAGATCAAATGAACTAGCATTCAAAAGAATTTCTCCAGGTAGATTTATCGACAGGGGGAAAAACGCCATGATGAGACTGACTCAATCATGATCACTTTGATGTTGGAGGGGGACGAACCATCACGGCCTGAATAGAAGTACAATTATTCTCTTCTGCATCTCTCTCTCTCTCTAATGGGTTTAGCATTCATGCTTTATAATGGCTTAAACAGTTCGAATAGAGTACAGGCATGTTGTTTGTTCACTATTTTTACTCAAAAACACTCTACACCTCTTCATCACGTTTTGTTTTTGTAGCTTCTTTGCCCTTAAACTTGTACATTTGAGGTTTACTTTCTAGACATACACACACATATAATATGGTTAATTCATCAGTATAAAACAAAAAGACTCTAAAAAATATTTTTTTTTGTAATTTTTTTTTTTTTTTTTTTTTAACAAGCAAACATATTCCCTTAAATTAATCATATTTACCACTGTTTATCAAAATTGGTTGTAATCAGAATTAATTTAGTTATGCTTATTATATTAATTATTTTCCAATTTTATTATTTATTAATTATAATATTAAGACTTTGTTTATTTTTTACATAAATCTTTACATAAATTAAAAAAATATATTTTATATAAATAAAAATTGGTATTGCTGTTGTCTGTTTTATTATTAAACTGATGCCTTTAAATCAGATAATCAAAGAAAATATTGAGTTTCCAGAAAGTATGACATTCTTATGTGCGCTAAACAAAATATGATAATTTAGCTTAAATGTAATAAGTAAAGAGATATGAATTAGCCAGGCTTTCGTCTGAGCTTTGGCCTTGGAAGGACTACCTTTCTTGGGTCAGGGTAATTTGGCAAGCAAGAAATGTGAGTTTTCACACATTTCTTGTGTGGCTTCTCCAAGCTGCTTCAGATCAATAGCATGTACTTGCTAGAGGTTAACGTCAGGTCTGCTCTCTTTAAAAGCCATAAAACTGAAACTAAACAAGCCTCGGAAAGCTCTAAGCGCTGCTTCGCCCTCCTCCAACCCGACGCTTCCAGGTGTTCTCAGATTCAAGCAGTAATTGCGATCACATCAGTCTGCCCATAAAAAGCAGGCCTATGTAATGAAGCTGGTCTTAATAAGGTGCTTATGTTTTATTCTGGCCTATTAGAGGCACTGAGACCATCTCTGAGAGCAGAATGACTTTTACAGTTCTCTCCTCTACCTGCTGTTTGGCAGAGGTTGGAGAGACGGCATGCAGGCCAACACTTTCTGACAAGGTTAACACCCACAGACATTTCCTGTAGGTCTGCTTTTTACCCTACGCCCACTCCAACTTTCACGATCCTCGCTGGACAATGAATTTGACTAAGCAGAACCAGACGGCTCTAGATGCCTCATTGAAACACTGGCCATTAATGAGGGGACAACGACATGGTCAGAACGGCTGTAAAACTGCAACCCTTTCAGTTTAACTCTTTTGGGAATCCATGTAGTAGTCCATTTCTAGGATTTTAACAGGTGATTACGTTGCCACAAAATAAAAAAAAAACAGGCCTTTTTGTCTTTTCTCATATTCCTTTACTATTATTTATAAAGTGACATTGAGGTCCTGAAAAGTACTAAATAAATTACAAAAAATATAATTTTAAAATAAATAATAAATATATATTTTTTTCATTAATAATAAATACTTTCTTTCGATTTATTGTAACCATTGTTTGTGTGTGTGTGTCTGTGTGTGTATATATATATATATATATATATATATATTTATTAGTCGTCATATTAATAATGTAACTCACTTAAAATCACTTTAAAAAGTAACCTAAAACCAGTCAGTGTATATATGATACATAAATGAGCCGCTTGTGTAATATTTCAAACATATAGTCTATTCTAAGGTCATCATTTACATAGGAGGAAAGTTAAAATCTTATATTCAACACCTTATGACTGATATTCTGAATGATTTATAAGTATGCTAACACACTTCCCTCCTGAGGTGTGTGTGAGTGCTGGGGTGTTGAGGGGGGG
This sequence comes from Enteromius paludinosus, assembly GCA_032361165.1. Lineage (NCBI taxonomy): Eukaryota > Metazoa > Chordata > Actinopteri > Cypriniformes > Cyprinidae > Enteromius > Enteromius paludinosus. The sequence goes on from JAUMHQ010000069.1 coordinate 17,308,897, forward strand.
TTCGTCTGACACTCAGGGGTCCAGACCCCAAACTCTGGTTCATGTCTTAACAGCAGGCAGAGCAGCAGGTCAGGCCACCGATGGGAGGCAGTCCCGGGCCACACCTCCACAGACCAGAAGCCCGTACAAATCTCTGAACGTTCGTCAAATGTCAGTTCTATGGCCTTGGACTTACACGGCCGCTCTGACATACAGATTTACCCAGAGCTGCTTACATTGGCCTGACCCAGACCTTCTGAGAGCCAAAAACCAAATCAAAATATGGATTAATGCCGTATTTTCTGAAGGCCGTATCTGCGTTAATGCTTGCACGTCATGCTGAAAGATGGATCCGGTGACAGTCTTAAACATTAATAATGGTGTATTTGCCTTGGATCATTTTGTCTAGATGGTTTTAAAAGATTCATGTTTGCTTCTGCAGACTATTACAGGAGCATCTCAATGACACCGTCAGTAAATCCACAAAAGCGTGTTTGTGGTTTCCTCATGTCAAATTCAAAATACTCCAGTTCATCTTCTCTCCTTGAGATATTCGCAGTCGTTTTCACATGCCACATCAGTCTTGCTTTCCCTTTTTTCTTTTTTCAAAATAAAATGTTTTCAAATATTTGAAGCCTATTCCCTCAGGTTGCACTGTCACATTATAACTGCAAAAGGCATATCTTCATGCTGTAAAAAATGCAAAGCATAGTTTTTTTTTTTTTTTCAGTTTTACAGTCATATGAAGCATTTTACATTTAACTATTTTTTTTTTCTTTTTTGCACTTTCCCTGCTTTTGTAATGCAGTTATATCACATTGCTGCCTTTTTTTGATTCATTAATTTAAAGTTTGAGTCAAGGTTTGAGGTTGGGTTTGGGAATTGGTCATTCAGAAGCACCTCTAAAAGAATTATAACTGAGAAAAAAATGACATTTGCCTCTGTTAATAAAAAAAAAAGTAAATGTAAATATATATATATATATAATTATTTAAATACATTTTATTTTATATATTTATTTATTTTTAAGTAATTATAATAAAAACAGTAAAAAACAACAATATTAAGCAGTAAATCTCATTTAAACTTTGATATTAATAGCATATTAGAATTATTTGTGAAGGTCTATGTGACACTAGAGACTGGAATAATGATGCTGAAAATGTAGCTTTGCATCGCAGGAATAAATTGCATTTTAAAATATATTTAAATGCAACACTCTTATTTTAAATAGTGATATTTTTTCACATTATTCCTGTTTTTACTGTATTTTTGATCAAATAAATGCAGCTTTGGTGAGCAGAAGAGACTTTGTTTATTTTATTCAAAAACAAAACTCTAGGCCCAAAGCTTGCACATACAAAGTAAGGACCAATGACTCACTCAAAAGTGCTCTGAGAATCGTTATAGTATTAAAATTGCTAAATCCCTGCATGCAATGAATTGGCAATGCATGACTGAATGTGGGTCGCAGCACATCGCACTAGAACTGTTATGAGGTGCTGATGTTGAGTGGAGATCGTTCATTCGGCCCAGATGGTACCACTGAGCCGACCCCTGCGTCTCGTTCTATTTCTCTTCCTAGGACACCAGCACTTCTCCTTTGCGGTTTTCCGAGGCTTTGAAATCCTGACTCAGAAGTAGAGGTGGATCCCAGCAGGAACACGGCCCATCTCTCTGCCCCAGAGGAGACGTACTGCCACAGGGTCCAGAGATGAGCCTTTGCCCGTCTGCTCTCTGTTCCTGGTAGGTGTTCGCTGACGATAAATATTTCATTTCCTTGCAAAACAAATAGCTACACATCATTCCTTCCCCAAGCTTTGTTGTCGACGGTGACGCGGCGGGTAGTTTGTGATGGTTGCGGTGGAACGCAGGAGAGAAAAATGGCTTGTTGAGAACAATCATAACTCAGCATGTCACAGAAAAAACCTGAGCGCAGCGGTCAGAGTCCCTCATTGGGAAGTGTTGTGACAGGGAGTTTGTGCCTTTTTGAGGCCTGATGGATAACTCAAATCTGCAGTGCAGTCGAAAAGCAAGCGTTTTTATATCGAGTGCTGATTTACCATGATACCACAACTCCCATCTCTATTTCAGCTGAATGGAGACCATGGAGAAACATGATTTGTTGAGCGTTTCCTAAATTACTTTCCTTTGCTTTTTTTGGTTGCATGTGCACTGCATGCTTTAAACGCGTACTGTTGATAACTTGTGGACCAATTCCTGCATGAACTGGACATTTTATTGGACCAAATATACGCTGAAAAAATTGTTTAATTATTACAACCCTAGTAATTTGACCAACTAAAATGTTTTAAAGTCATTTCTATGTTTTGCTGTAGTCTGTCTGGAAATATCAGTTTACATTTATTTTGCAAACATGAATTCATTTTCACTTTTTGTAAAGTGTAAATCTGTCCATTCTGCTGTCCATGCTACAAGTTCATATTTTTTCCTCAATGTTGACCCCATATTGACAGAAAAGCTGTCATATGGTCCTTTAAGTATTCAAGTATTGCTGTGACACTCATATATTTAACTCAGGTGCTGTCCATTTCTTCTTATCATCCTTGAGATGGTACTATACCTTCATTTGAGTCCAGCTGTGTTTGATTATACTGATTGGGCTTGATTAGGAAAGCCACACACCTGTCTATATAAGACCTTACAGCTCACAATGCATGTCAGAGCAAATGAGAATCATGAGGTCAAAGGAACTCCCCGAAGAGCTCAGAGACAGAATTGTGGAAAGGCACAGATCTGGCCATGGTTACAAAACAATTTCTGCTCCACTTAAAGTTCCTGAAAGCACAGTGGCCTCCATAATCCTTAAATAGAAGATGCTTGGGACCACCAGAATCCTTCCTAGAGTCCTCCACCAGTCTGGGCTTTATGGCAGGGTGGCCCGACGGAAGCCTCTCCTCAGTGCAAGACACATGAAAACCTGTATGGAGTTTGCTAAAAAAAAAAAAATTCCAGATTCTCTGGTCTGATGAGACCAATATAGAACTTTTTGGCCTTAATTCTAAGCGGCATGTGTGGAGGAAAACAAGGCACTGCTCATCACCTGTCCAATACAGTCCTAACAGTGAAGCATGGTGGTGGGAGCATCATGCTGTGGGGTGTTTTTCAGCTGCAGGGACAGGTCGACTGGCTGCAATCGAGGGAAAGATGAATGTACAGGGATATCCTGGACCAAAACCTTCTCCAGAGTGCTCAGGACCTCAGACTGGGCCGAAGGTTTAATGAGAATACTTATTCTTATACTTAGGACCATATGATATTTCAGTTTTTCTTTTTTAATAAAAAAGCAAAAATGTCAACAATTCTGTGTTTTTCTGTCAATATGGGGTGCTGTGTGTAAATTAATAAGGGGAAAAAGTTAATGATTAAATGATTTTAGCAAATGGCTGCAATATAACAGCGCAAAATTTAAGGGGGCCTGAATACTTTCTAAAATCTAATAACATTGTCAATACAACATTTAAAGTTGATTTTTGGTGATGTATCAAAAAGGAATGCGCAGTATGATGAAAATCTTACATTTTCCTTCTGTATCCTTCACAATATCTAACTGTAGTAACAGTAATAACTCAACATATATTCAGCACTCACTGTACTTCAAGCTGTAGATGACATATGAAGCTAACTGAGGGTGGCAATGTCATGTCACCCACGTCGGGTTGAAGATTTGTTCCTGGCTGTATTTCATCAAGAGCTCCTCATTACTGCTTCTTTTGCATGTTTTAGTGTGTGTGTGAGGTGTGTGCCCCCTTTAAACCTGTCAGTTAATGAGCGCTTCTCTCACACACACTCCTGTGCCTGTGTTTAATCACAAAGATGAGAGACCATCCGAACTTCAGCATTACTTATTACAAGGCTTCTTTTCATCCAGACTGTCCGTCTGATACTCGCTAGCAAGTCAAGGAGGTAAAAACCTGCCAATTACGTTTCTCCTCCTCCAATTTCTCACAATTTCCTCGCTAATTCTCTCCACAGCGACAGGCCTCAGCCTTCGTGCTTTTGAAGTCCGAACTTTTTAAACTCTGTGTACAGTGGTAAGGAGAAATTAGAAGAACCCTTCTGTGAGAAAGAGCGAGACAGACAGATGAAGGAAATCATTATTTCTCAGACATTGCTCTTTCAAGGCTTGGATCTGTACTTACTTTAGGTATTGTGTTTTGATTGTGGACTTTGGTGTCTTTCTGGAACTCTTTCCATCTGAAAAGCAGCAAAATATGCACCCAACTGAGACGTTAATGAGATGTTCCTATGGATGTTTTGAAAAGTCAAGGAAGATAATGGACTTTTCTGTTATATTTTATTAAAATATTTATTCATTAATAAATCTATATTTATGAGACGTCACTTCTGAAACCATAGATGAAATATATAATTTATTTTTTATTTGTTTTTTAATTGAAGACTTTATAAATATGTTCTAAATTTGAGAGTTCACTATAATAATATTTTATTATATTTTATTTTATAGTTAAGTTACTTTTATTTTAGATACTGCTCAGTTTGATCTCCATTTTTGTGCATTCCAATTTATTATTATTATTAATTCAGAATAAATATCTCCATTCAAAGAATATTTGTATGGTGTAGTACAGAGAGTTCATGAACTCTACCATTTTATTTTGAGCAGGTTATTCCCCAGACTATTCTTAGGGTCAGGCGTTGAAATAACTTGTCTAAATCATCTTTATTATATTTTATGAAGAATGTTTATATCCTGCTTTGCTGCTTTTGTAGGATTAGGCCAAAAAAAACGTTCCCTTAATCCGGTTTCTTCCATGTGGCCTTACCTCCAAAATATGCATGTCATGATCAAATCACTTCCCGGCAAAGCCATCATTAAAATGAATTTATGCACTTTGGAATTGGACGTGATCCCTGATGCACTGGATGTAGGTAGCCCAGTTTTCTGGCTCAGTCCTGGATGTTTTAGATTCTGCGGATAGACCAGACTTCCCTTCCACCACATTTCAATCGCTCTGCTCCCAATTCTGAAGCCCACGTTGACTGGGGCCTGGGGATATCCAGTCCCAAATTAAGAGGCACGACTGGCCTGGCGTTCCTCGCTTGTTAGGAATCTGAAGTCAGACTTCAAACTCTCAGACGCAGAGAGCAGCTCCATAAGTTCAAACATATATTCTCTTTCCATACAACCGCTGTGTGTCCCATCAGTTTGGAGGAGTAACAATCCAAAAGTAGAAATGCTACTAACTTTACTGCATTTTTTCAGTGTAGCTGTTTTCAAACAGTAGCTTTTCAGCAGTGTTTACTTTTGTGTATAATTATTATTAGTTTGTTTGTTTTTTGCACCTTTTAGACCTAAGCAAACTGAAATAAATATCAAGCACACTCTACTTACATCTCTCCATTTCATTTTAGGGAGTGATTTTGTTCAGGTTAAAAACATGATTTTCTGAATCTTTGAGTCCATGGGCCGGTTGCACCAGCTGGACGTACACTCCGTTGTAAGACTAGTCTGGACGTAAAATGCATTTTAAGTCCAGCATAGAATTTATACCCGTTGCACCATCTCAGCGTAGGCTATGCTGAGACTAAATCCTAGTCAGAGGTAGGTGTAAAGTAAAAATTCATGATTTGCTCCGACATTATTCGTTTTTAGGATTCATGTCTGTTTGTTAATTATTGCAGCAGACAATCATGAAAGCTCTGTGTTGGCTCCTTTTCCAAAACCATTATTTTTCAGGAAATAAAAAACGGCATATTTTTTGAGTTATTAAACATTGTATGGTGAAAATTGGTACCTTATATTTCCTGTTGTGTATCGACTTGTTAATAAATGTTTCCTCAATGAAATCGTGGCGCGGTGACTTCACTTGTTGAAGCGCGAGCTCGTCTCGGCTGTATCTTTAACTGTGAGAGAACGTGTCAGCATGGATGGCATCTTCTACGTCGGGCATAGCTGCACCTGGTCGTAGTTTTTGATTGTGCAACTGGTGAAAATATTGAACGGAAAGCTGGACGTAACATAGGACTTACACCCAGCTTTTTACGTCCAGCTGGTGCAACCGGCCCGTACATGTCTATATATATTATACAGTAGTATATAGAATATACAGTAGTATTGTACTGTAGCATAACAGTTCATTTTATGCATTGCTGTATTTTGAAGTTTGAGTATATGTTTTACAGTAAGTTTTATGCAATTGCCCTAACCTGCAAATAAATATTATCCTGATTGCATTAATCAAATTAAATAATTACCTGATGCGAGAATTAATAAAACACAAAGAAAAACATTTTATTTATTTATTTATTAATTTATTTATTTAATAAGTTCTGTCAAACAATTAATCACGATTAATTTTTTTTTTTTTTTGCTATGTGTAGTTTGTTTATTATGTGTGTATATATATATATATATATATATATATATACTACACACATATACAGTATATATTTTGAAAATATATATATATTTTATATTTTTATATTAATTTATATTTAATACTTTTATATGATATATTATATAAAAATATATTTAAAACATCGATATCTAATATATTTTTTTAATATATCCATGCATATCTTTGTATCTCTATATACTTAATAATTAAACAGTACACACATTGGATTCGATTAATTGTTTGACAGCAATTCATCTTTATCATTACCAATGGATTATAATGCAGTTTTAATACATTTACAATAAAACATAATGGTTAAATATAATATCTATTATGCATTTTTTTTGTAGTTATAAAACAAACAATAGTGTTGGTCTTTTAAGTTTAGCAAGAAAATACTTTTTTGTTTAATATTTCAGTGTTACTTGACATGTCCATGCAATGAATTGGGAAATTTCTGTATGGAAATTGATTATACACCTTTTTTTGTGTTTATGTAAAAGTAAATTGTTATGCATGTGTAACAATACAATCATATAGGCATGTATAGGGTGTGTGTACAGTATGTGTGTGTATATATATATATATATATATATATATATATATATATTTGTTTATGTACATACAGTATAGGGTATATATATGCATGAAAAGATCAGTCATATGGAATTGTGATTCCATAGCTGTAGTTTGGATGCCATTAAAAGATCTGTCTAACGTGCTTTAGAAGGTTACAAAACATATTACCCCCTTAACAGCTACTTCTTATTACAAACTTGTAGCACAGCCTACTTTTTCAAAGCAGTAGCTTGGCTGTTGTTGAACTACTTCAAATAATATAGAGCACCTTGTAGCTTGGCAGCCTGCAGTTTCAAAGTAATTCCTAACACCGGTTCCCATATACCTCTGCTCTCAGAGACCGATGCGATCAGAAATGGCACTCAGCAAATACGTCTGACCCTACACCTGTAAGTGTCCACCTTTGTTGTAGAGAATGACAAGATCTCTGTAGGACTTCCTCTTTAGTTTCCCTTTCATTTGACAGTGCAGCATTAACTCCTTGTTCCCCTCTCTCTCTCTCTCTCTCTCTCTCTCTCTCTCTCTCCCTCGCTGTACGCTTCAGGCAATTACAGCAATGTTGCATTTGTCAATCACATTCAGTTGTGCATGGTTTCCTAAAATAATTATCAGGTGAGTGGCATCTCGTTGCCTGGAGTACCAGTCTGGTGAAGGCAAGCCCCAGAGTATTAATTACTGCGTGCAGAAATTTGCAGAGAAGCAAGTCTTTTAATGGTAGAACTGACGCAACATGATTGTTCTGATTTTTTTTTTTTCTACTAACATGACAATCATCGGCGTCCCTGTGGTCATCAGCATAGATTAGCTGGAATCGTCAGGGGAGACCATTACCAAGCTGTGTACCATTTGATAAAATGAGGCACACATTGCCAGGTTTCTGTTTGTTGATTTTCAAAACAAGGCCTGCTTTTCAAAAAGGGGGGAAAAAAGGCAGAGAAAACACCCCAAAAGTCAAAATTCCTAATAAACATGGACTGCTGCCAGAGAGCTCGAGTGTAGTGCTATTTACCGGGGTGAAGGAGCTACATTTCTGGAGAATTGCGCTGGAAAGGAATCTCTCAGGAAAGCGAGCTTCAAATAGCAGCGTAAAGGATGCGTTTATTCTAAAGGGCATTTTCCTGCAGGGATGCTGAGGAAAGCCGCATCATCTCGGCCGGGGAAAATGGGGAATGAGAGAGAGCACAGGTGACATTTTCACACAGCTGAACTAGCTGGTTATTGTAGTTGTTGTGTGTGGTTCATTCTTGCCCTGGATCACAGATGATCTGCTCACATTGTCTTCGTCTTCTTCCTTCCAGCAAGACTTCTGACGGCATATCTGCTTTCGTCTGCACATGAGTACGGTTACATATGATCTAAACCAGGGCTTTTCCAACAGTGTTCTGTCGACCCCGAGGGGATGCTGTATGTCTGTGTGAAATGAAAGCAAAATATTTACAAAATAAGATGTAAGGGCTGTCAGTTATAATTAAAATAATATATATATGCATATTTGTTTATATATATACAGTGTTTGTGTGTGTTTGTGTTTGTGTATGTATATATATATATATATGTGTGTTTGTGCGGGTTTATGTGGTTTACAAATGTGTATAATGACATGGGTATGACATAGGAATTACAATATGTAAAGTAGGTGTTTTATGAGGACATTTTCAGTGTCCCCGTAATTCAAAAGGCGTAAAAAACATGCTAAATGGTGTTTTTTTGAAAATCTAAAAATGCACACAGTTTCCTGTAAGGGGTAGGTTTAGGTGTAGGGTAGGTGTAGGACAATACCACGTACAGTCTGTACAGTATAAAAACCATTACGCTTATGGAGAGTCCCCATAAACCACAAAAACCAACATTGGTGTGTGTGTGTATATGTATGTTTGTGTGTGTGTTGGTTTATATGCATATAAAATTTAAAACATTGTTTTTGCTTTTTAATAATAATTTTAAATATTATTATGTAATAATAAAATAACAATGTTGTCAAATACAGAGATATGCCTGTACTTCAGAAATATATATATTTTTAATATATTAAATATAAATATATATTTTACTAATTATTATTTGAATATAAATATAGATATATGAATTAAAATATTATGTGTTTTAATTATGTGTAAAATCTATATGTGTGTGTATTTATATATAATAAATATGCACAAAACACTCACATATTATGCAAACAAAAACTTCACAATCACAGATAATTGTTTCACAACTCTAAATATAATAATAATAATAATCACATACATATTTTATATTTAAATTTTTGTTATAGAAAGATCACATTCAAATAGTCTAGGAAACTTTATCATGCATCAAAGTTGCAAATAAAAAAAGATTAATGCAGTATGTTTCACAAACAAAAACAAAATACACTATTTTGGTCTTTCTGCTTAAATCCTTATGTGTTGTCCTGTCTTTAGAATCTTCTGAGAAATGTACTAAATGTGAAAGTAGTCTCCAACTAAATCCTATTTATGTGTTTTATAAATGTATTGTTTATTTTATAAAATTATATTGATTTATTTTCCCCAAATTATGTTAATTTCATATTACAAAAATATAAAAAATGTGAAGTATAATGACAGTGTTGTATTTGAGCTGATATTCGTTAAAAATATTAAAAAAATAAAATAAAATAATAATAATAAGCATTATTGCATCAGTAAAGTCACTCACCAGTATAGTAAAAAGTAGCAATGATGAGAATTAGAACTGAATGTGTTCTGGTTTTATGGTTAATTGCCATGAAAATAATGTGGCAAAACATTTTGAAATTCATTTATTAATTTCAGGGTTAAATATGGTCTGTTTGCCACACGTGTCAGCAGCATCGGGTGAAGCGCCTTCTGCGTATCCATTATATAGAGGTTTGGAAGCGAATGAAATTTCCCAGCCGTCTCCATTACAGCATTAGCAGTGTGGGAGTTCTCATGGCTTCTGTGTGTTAAACGCTTCACTCTACAGCTCGCACCTCCCCATCAGATTTCCGCTCTGCTTTTCACACTCCGCAATCTTGCGTGTTAAAGCGGCACGCAATGCCTCGGCACGTATTGCTTTCACCTCCACACCCTGCTTCATTGTGCCTCGCTGATGAAGTAGGTTAATGGCGGCCTTTGAAAGGCAAGCATTCTCCGCGAACGCAGAGGTCCGTTCAAAGAGCGCCGCTGTATACCTTCCCTTCAAGCGCATATAAAGAGGGAGCGATTGAAGGAGAAAGAGCGTTGGGGGGAGCGAGCCGAGCTCATTAACATCCGTGTAGCGGCAACTGCTTTCTCTCTCTGTCCACGGAGCTGAATTCTAGCTTCAGATGAGCCAGGCCTGCTGGGAGTTCAGCTGCCAGTTTAATTAGTGTTCAGTAATTTCAATAATGAGTGACAATTCATTGGGGCTTTTAGGTTGGTCTCCTCGTCAGAGGCGAATCAATAATCTGCTGTTTTCCTCCCTCCTTTTCTTTCAAGACTAAAAAGTGGCACGTAACTTCCATCAGAGGGGGAGAAGGCAAATGAGAGACAGCAGCGGGTCCCAGAGAAATGCTGGAGACAATTTGCCGCTAATGGCAGATGCTAGCCTTTCCTCCGCCTTTTGTTTTGATGTTATTGGATGAAAAGGCAGGTCTTTTGCAGCGAGCGCGGGGCCGGAGCGTGAAAACAATTTGCCCTGGCTGTAGAGGGAGTGATGTGGGTAAGTGAGAGGAGGTTCTGGGATTACGTATAATCCCCCACTCCGCAGCTCCAGGGTGAGAGGAAGCGCCCGAGCTAATTTTCACCGCCGCGCACGTGCCTCGTGGCCGCTCCGTCCCGCGGTGACATCCGTAATTGATAATAGGATTTTCGACTCGAGTTGAAATGTTGTTATTAAAGCATAGCGTGCTAGAATGAAAAAGGAAAAGTAAAAGACTTTTGACTGGAGAGTGCTTGAAAAGTTAACTTACAAATCACTTTGTCAACCAATAATAAGTGAAGTGACCTGGATGTGTGTTAGCAACAATTTATAAAGGTCACATTAAAACTTACTTGGAAGTTTTTTACATGTCAACAAAAATTAAATAAAAAGAGTTAAAGGTGTACATAACACAAGATTATTGAAGTATGGTTTTCAGACTTTTTGCGCACAATAATAAATCAGTACATACATATACACATCAATTACAATTCTTGTTTTAAAATAAATTCTAGCTCAATTTTAATATTTTTAAAAAATTTCACTTTACTTTGCCTGGCCCAGAGTTGGAATCTTTTAAATTAAAATAAATATCAGCATATTGTTACATTTGAAAACTATGATTATTTAAATAAAGAGGGAAATAAACCGTTTCAGTATCTATTGTCTATAACAGACTTCATCAAATCTCACCCTGGAGGTGCAATGCACTCCAGAGTTTAGCTCCAACCGTAATAAAAAAACTCACCTACCTGTAAGTTTCTAATGATCCTTATACACTGATTAACATGCTCAGGTGAGTTTGATGAGGGTTAGATCCAAACTCTGCAGTGCATTGGACGTCCAGGGTAAGATTTGATGAAGCCTGGTCTATAATCTATAATCAATGTCTATTAATGATCAATGTTGACTCAAACTGAATCTTTTACTTACATCTCTTATCCCATTGCAGGTAACAATATTTTGTCGTAAGTTAGTAAACCTTGTTAGTCAGTGTAATTAATTACTATAAAAAAAAAAATTGTTACTCAAAATAAACATTAACTGAAATTATACAAATACATAAAAAAAAAAAAAAATATGTATTTATGTATGTGTATATATATATATATATATATATATATATATAAATTAAATGTAAAATTATAAATAAACAATACATTAATAGTATGTGTGTGTAAATATATATATATATGGAAAAAGAAAAGTGGACTAAAAGTGGACAATATTAAATAATATTATATATATAAAATATATTGATAATGTTATCAGAATATCAATGCTTGTGTAAAATAATAATATTAATAATAATAA
>JAUMHQ010000069.1:17335974-17366292 GCA_032361165.1 Enteromius paludinosus
TGCAATCTAGACGCAGTAACGTCATAGTGACGCAGTCCAATCCGTAAACTCCGCCCATAAAAACAGTTTGGTCTTTACACTGTAAAATCACGACGATATTTAATAACTGATCGTGGGTCATAAATATCGTTATCGTGAAAAAAATATGATTAATCGTGCAGCTCTACTTACAACCCAAATTTTACTCTTATTAATGTATTTGTGTGTCATTATTCACATGAAAAGACTGTGAATTAAACAAAAGGGGCTGTTGGTGAAGCCGTGGTTGTTGTAATTTCAATGAAAACTAACTCTAACCAACTCTGACAACATCCAACATCGCGATGGACGATGACATCGTCGTCGCTGTAGCCGGGGGTGTTGTTGTAACTAAAACACCAAGCCCCGCCCCACGACTGACAAAACAGTGTTCGCGCAAGCAGGTGAGAGAGGATTGAGCGCAGGAGTGATCGCGCACGAGTGCTTGAATTGCACGAGGATGACACATCAAGCGTGCGCAAGGGTTTGTTATGAGCTCGCGGCCCTGTTTCTTCGCATGTACATCTGTTGCCAGCATCAGTGGTGCGCTCACTTATTAATGGCATAGATTTGCCGCCATAGATTAAGTGTGTTTTTCACGAGCAGGTTGCTGCGGCGGGGCGGAGCATCGTGATGTCCATCAGCCATCGGCGATGGTCCATGGCATCGTCTATCGACCCAACCCTAGTTTGGACACTACAGGATAGATGTGGGTTGTTGCTAGGGTGTTACTATGCAGTTGAAAGGTCAGTGCTACAGTGTATATAGCAGTTGCAAGATCGAAGCTAGAATGTTTTGGGTGCGTGGTTGCTAGTGTGTTACTATGCATTTCCAAAGTATATGTTAAGATTTTGTGAGTTGTTGTTAGGGTGTTGCTATGCCGTTGTAAGATGGAATCAAGAATGTTTGGGTGGTTGGTAGGATGTTGCTATGTAGTTGCTAGGTGGCTGATAGGATGTAGAGGATGCAGGCTAAGGTGTTGTTATGCAGTTGCTAGATGAATGCTGGGATGATGTGGGTTTTTGCTAAGGTGTTGCTATGCAGTTGCTAGGTGGATGCTAGGGGGTTTTGCTATCTAATACCAAGTGTTGGAGTTTGGTCAAATTGCCAAAAGTGATTTTAAGTAATAGCGATGCTCACCTTAGCAAACACCAGTGATTATAAATGCAGTTTAATTACAGGCTTCTGCACAAAACAATATTACTCAGGATGTACCATTTAATTACACTTAAGGCTACTAATGTACAACATGCTGATTTGGTTATATCTTTTATGGGCAGTCGCAGCTCTCGGTGTCCAGGGTGCAATGGTTGCTTTGGGAGTTTTGAAAGTGGGCTAAGACTGTTTAACATGCGAAGGACATTTTAATTACTATTTTTGTTTTTTGGCTCACACAAAAATGTTATTTGGGCGTGATATCTCTAAATTTACAGTATATCACCCTGCTAGCCTCTGTTTAATGCACAGGAGTATTATGTTGTCAAGGTTGTATTTGGTACTGTAACACATAGCAAAACTGTTTTAGCAATTAAAAGTCAGGAGCTAAATTAACTTCCCTTTTTTTCCGAATATCAATAACTGTGCGTGCGCTAGAGTTTGTGCCGATTAGAGTGAGGGCTGTTTTTATAATTGCTTTTCTCCCCGTGGCAGCGAGGGCCCAGAGGGTCAGATCTGAAGAACCGGAGCGGGTTCTCCAGGGGAACCGCATGGGACCTGCAGACGCAGATTAATTGTGTGAGGTTCTGGGGCTTTAATTTGCAGGAGAGGAAATGACTGTGTAACCTAATTAAACACTGACTTGTTTCAAATATCTGTCCAGCTGCAACCCAAACGCGGCGTCGCACAATATCGCCGCCCGTAATTGCCTTGTATGCCATCGGAAAGTGAAAGGGTGGGATTCAGAGGGGCGTTGGGGGGCCGATGGCACGGGGAAAGGGGGTAGAGCCTGATTTCCTCAAGTGATCAATTTGAGGGAACACACTGTTGCTCTTAACAGCAAACATCTTTAGCGCAGACGGCAACCCATCACTAATTAGGATCTGCATTTATAAAAGTACGATCATTGTGCACAGCTGGAAATCTTTTATGGGAACATCCTGGCCTGGGATTATGGGACGCCGAGGATATCTGCAGTGGTGCATCCTGGGATATCTGTAATCATGTTTAGGGCAAATAATGTCCAACCTTAAATATAAATGTGCAAGTGTAGTTTTTATGTACTAACATTTAGTTGAAACAGTTTTATATGAATAGTCAAAAGAAAGAAAAAACAGTTTACTCACCTTCATGTCATTTCAAATGACAATTTATCACAATTAGTTACTTTGTCTAACCTATTGATCTACGGAAGCTTATAAATATGTGTAAATTAATAAAAATGTAACTTTTCTAAACTAAGTTCAGACATTTTTCTCAAGGTAATATCTCATAATACCGTTTTTTTCCCACAATTCTGAGACTCGACTGCAAAATAAAAAGTTTCCAATTGGGGGGGTTTACACAACTTTTTTTTATTTTTTTTTCAAAAAGAAATAATAATAATAAAAAGGTTTTAATTATATAATAAAAAGGTTTTATTTATTACAAGCATGTCATTGCAATTCAGTTTTGTATTGTGTGAAAAGAAAAATTATTGTGACTTAGAATTGCTAGAAAAATGTTTTTATTTGTTTTATTCTTATATTAATTGCAATTGTAAGAACACTTCTAAAATGTGAGAATTGGAATTATAGACACAAAGTCACAGTTTTAAAATAATAGTTTTATTCTGTGGTGAAAACACAGTGGTGGAATCTTATTTGTGTTTATGTTCTGATTCAAAAACTATTAATTGCTTGACTACTGTATCATGCAAGTCATACTGTATAAACAACTTTATTTATTTATTTATTTTTTTTTTTTCTTTCAGATGAGTATAAAAAGTAGCAACATGTATTCTTCACATGAAAAGGAATGGCGTTTGTAACGTTAATGACGTTTGTTTTTAAGTGAATTATTGCTTTAATGGTGGCGGTCATCTATGCGAGTGTCCGATGTGTCTGATTATCCTCTCTGTATGTGTGAATCCAGAGTAAGCTGCCTGGCTCAGGGCTCGCCCCCAGCTGGACGCTCTAGACTGGTCCTCAGGGACATGGAAGGACTCTCTGTTCGAATCCGTATCGATCCGTGATGCTGATGAAAGGACCCACTGGTCACCTTGAGCCCTGCGTATCCCGCGGCAACACTGCAGCCCCCCGTGTCACTTTAGTCAGACCATGAGGCTCCGGGGCATAAGAGGTGTGTGTGTGTGTGAAAGAGAAAGTGAGCGAAAGGCAGGGGTGAGGTGGTCTGTGAGGAATAATGATACAGTGCATTTCATAAAAAAAAACTTGTGATGGTATACACCTCAATTAATACACTTAAATTTGCAATGATGTTGTTATTATTATAATGTTCAAAGCCTGTATAACCGTTCAGTTAGTTAAATTAGTGAATTCACTACTTCAGCAGTAGTGAACCGACAATTCTCACTTTAAACTAACTATTAGTTTTTACTTTTTCCTCGTTAAACTCCTGATTTTCTGATATTATAAATATAGAATATGGTCATACAGAATAAGGCATTAATATGTGCTTAATAAGTACTAATAAATGGCTGATATGCTTGCTAATTAACAACTGGTTAATAACGAGAATTGGTCCCATACTAAAGTGTTATGATTGTCATATGAACTTTTTGGGGGTTTTTTTGCAACACTTTATTTTATGGTTAAACCTATTAGTTGATTATTAGTAGGCATATTACTAGAATATCAGCCATTTATTAGTGCTAATTAAGTACATATTAATGCCTTATTCACTTATACATAACCAACTACCTTACTAACTATTAATAAGCAGCAAATGAAGACTTTATTGAGGGAAAAGTCATAGTTAATAGTTAAACTCCTGTCTCCATTTATTGTAATTGTACGGAATAATCAGTAAAAAATGTTTCAAAATGTCTGCTTTTGTCTTCCACAGAAGAAAGAAAATCATATGGTTTTGACAATAAATGAGGACAGATTTAGTTTTTGGGGTTTTTTTAACTAGAAAAGTTTGAAAAATAACAAGGATTTCTTTTTTAATCTTTGTTTATTATTTTTTTTTAAATAATGTTTATCCTAACTCAAAAAACAAATATTCATGCACATTTAATCCTGTCTCCAGTTATTGTAATTACATGGAATAATCAGTAAAATTTTTCAGTACATTGTTATGTATTTACCAGTGGTCCGCATAAAACCTCAGAGAAATAATGTAATTTAATAAGTTAAATTTGTGTTAGGTTCTTTCAAAAATGTGTGTATGTATGTATATTTTTACATATATATTTCTTTCATATAGTTCATGTTTAGGTCATAAATATATATATATATATATATTTTTTTTTTTTTTTTTGTTGTGATAATTACTAAAATATAGCAAGAAATATGACAGTAATTACTGTTATTTGATTATTAGTGCAGATAAAATCTCTTAAAAAGTTTCAATGGGACATTTGCATTAGAATGCAATGCTTTGACGTAAAACTTATACGCAACAAAAAAAGGAGAGAAAAGTTTGACAAAGTACAAGTAATATAAGTTCCACTTTGCATCTGTTTGTGCTGTTGAGAAACAAAAACAAAACCTCTGAGAAGCAGAATAGATCAGAACAGCATCAGATCAGTTTTCCCAACGCCACTTCTCCAGACAGATCCCTGATCAGACGCACCGAGCCGCTCTACAGGGAATACAGTGACTTTTCTCCACCGGTGATGAGTGATTTCCCAGGTTTAAACAGGTGCAGCGAGAAACGTGGACGATTGATCAGCGGTGATGCCTCCCATTTGAAGATCACACGCAATACAAAGGAAAAGCTAAGTAGGACGGCGTTGGACGCTCCCAAAACACAAGGCGGGTTAAGGGAAGAGAAGAGTATAAATGAAAAGGAACAGAGGGAGAAGGCTTGGGAATTAAGTAAAATATAATTAATGACAGCCGTCTGAAACTTAACTGTATCAGAAATGTGTTTTAATCGTGCAAAAGTACACGAGGAGCGTGGTTGGCTGGGTAGTCGTATGGCTCTGGGCGAGTGAAGAATTAACTACCAGCGCTTGAGTACAGCTGGAATATCTGCCTCCTCCCCGAACGTCAGCCCAACTCTGGGAGTTTGTTGTTTGCGGCCTTGTGGGAGCCCGGTGGAGAGGAAAATACTTAATGTGCTTCCGACTGTTGTAGCCGTGCCTTAAAAGAGGAAGAGATGGTGAGATTGATCTGAGGAGCGTAACGTGGGAGTCAGCGGCGAGCTATTGGACAGCTGCGGGATCTCCTCTGAGATCACACACCATATTGAGGTGGAATAAACTCCCCGTCTTTGTGCTTTGTCACTATCAGGACCTTGTCCCACAACCTTGAACACATATTCCCTTGGTTAAGTCACCTGGGAAAAATTACAGAGGGAAAGGTTTGTTCTCTATTCCTCTTTTTGTTGGAGCCGAGGTTTAATCTACTACCCGATACTGGAGACTCATTTTTTAATATCTCCCTAGAGCACAGACGAGTTAAAAGGCTCCCCAAAAATACACCACATGATCAGCAGAAGGGGAAAAAAAAACCTCTAAATAGAGATTTGAGCCTTCCAGATAACTTTTATGTGGTTTAGATTTGATTTATTGGCCTGAAACGGTTCTTAAAATTGCCATGATAAATTTAGAAGTGTCATACACATCCTTTATATTAATATTAGATTTACGATGAATGTAGAGATTGTTTTTTGTTTTGTTTTTCTCAGTAAAAATATTAAGCATCAATTTAGTATGATATTAGGAGTGATAACTCAAAACTAGATTAGCATTTCCAAAGGATATTCAAAGCAGAAAGAAATAGTGCTTAAGTCAGTCTAAGACTGACGGCTTAGTTTATGTGAAAAATAAACCATTGCATTAGTGTCTTAACAAAAAAATAAAAAATAATAATAAATATAACAACAAAAGATATTTTTTTTTTTAAATACATATTTTCTTTATTTATAATTATTTCATTTATTTTTATCATTATTTTTACACTTGCCTGTTTATTTCATTTGTATATTGTATAGAATTATTTTGATTATGTTTTATTAAAGCATTGTCATCATATAATATGTCATTGTATTATTTATTTTTTTTAAATAATAATAATAATCATTTAATAAAAATGTGTATTTTATATTTTAGTATGATATATTATGACAATATAAATATAGATATATTGGAAAAAGTATTAAATATTATCTTTATACTATCAATTTCTATTGCTATTTTAATCAGTGAATATATATACATAATACGTCATTGTATTTATATACTTGTATATAAGTATATAAATACACTGAAGTAATATCAATAAATATTATTTATATTATATTATTTATTTGGCCATTTTTCTGTATTTTATATATATACATTTATATTCTGATTAAAATGCTAATAGAAGTTAATAGTATAAATGTAAGTATATATATGCCTATCAATATATATTAACATTTATGTACCTTTTTTTTCATTATAGTATTTATTTATTTATTTTTATTAAACCATATTTATACTATTAACTTGTATTTATTAAAACTACTTCTGTAGTAACAGTATATCAGTATCAATTACAATAAATTCTCCTGTGTGTTTTAGGACAAAGCAGATCCAAGCATGTATAAGATGCATTGTCAGAACAGGCACAAAACGCAACAAATCCCCCCTCACTGCTAACCGTGATCTTCCTGGCACTCTGAGACAGGCGGCCCAGCTGGGACTGTACCCAGGATCGCTTCTCTTTCATGGGCAAACGCTGCTTCACCTGCCCCCCCGCCCCTCCCATCACAAATCCCTCAATCCTCCCCCCGGCTCCCTGGCCCCACAACCGTCCCAGCTGAGCTTTGCTAATCAGTATAGCAACGAGAGACAAGACTTGGTTAATTCAGCCAATTAGGCCCAAGCATTGTTTGTGGCCAGCGACATTTTGTATTCGTGAAAATGTGTGGAGTGCAAAACGTGCCCTGGAGCGACGGGATGATAGTGCCGCGGCTCCAGCCACATGTCAACAAAACACACACGGGGTGAAGGGCCGAGCCTGCTTTATGCAGTGTGTGTGTGTGTGTGTGTGTGAGAGAGAGTACACTTGAATACATGCATGTGCTATCAGAGAGGAGTGTGATTTTCACACTGAACCATTTTAAATTATATATATATATATATATACATAGATGCAGTGAAAATATTATTTTGAAATATTATTTTATTGTCAAATGCTACAATAGAACCAATTTCTGTATGAATATATTTTAATATGTAAAATATTCCTGTAAAGCATTGCTGACTTTTTAGCATCATTAAAGTGTTTAGTATCGCATGATCCTTTAGAAATCATTCTAATATGTTTGTTGTTGAAACTGGTAAAAAAAAGCTGGTAAATATGTTTGTGTTAATTGTGATACTTTTTTAAGATTGAGGAATAGAAAGTTATAAAATGTATGAAATGTTATGTAACATTATAATCAATTTCTTGTAAAAAAAAAAAAAAAAAAAAATTCTAATCTTACTGAATAAATAAAAAGCAGCCGTATCAGTTTTCACACTGATATTGATTGATTAGCAAATTATATAAAAATTATTATTTTCATCAAAAAGAATAAAAAATAAATAATATAAATGCATTAAATTAAACAGTAAATTTTAATGTGTATTAAAGTAGTTTTTAATAGTTTTTAAATGTATAAAAAAAAATACAATTGTAATATTTCATTATATTTTACAATATTTCCAATATTCCAAACTTTTATCCAGTATTGTATCACTATATCAGTGTCTTATAACCTTTAAAATGTATAAAAAAAATATTAAAGTAACAATTTAATAAAAATTAATATAAATAAATAAAATAAATATATATATATATATATATATATATAAATGCTACAAATGGCACTATGGGAAGAGCGCAGTGATAGTGAACAGGTGTTTCTGAGTCATAACTGTTACTATATCGTGTCATTTAGCACGCTTGAACTGTGTACTGACCAATCAGCACTCGGGACCGGAGCTATCTGTTTTCTCATTTTAGTTTCCGGTGCACTGCCTCTCTCTTCTCTCTCTCCCTCTGTCTTTTGTAGGAGCGAGTTAGCGGAGGGGTCTTGGTGGCAGATGGGCAGGAGTATCAGGGATTGACTAATCCCAAATCTGCCGTCTCCTCACCACACCGAAACCAGGGGAGAGGCATGAGCCAGCTGCCACATAGACGCCTTTCATGCTCGTCTGCACACAACAGCTGCAGCAGGCCTGCCTGCTTGCTTCTAAATTATTAAACATCTTTTTAGTTTGTTCCAGATGCAGAGCCCGATGTGCTTATGGAGGCCTTTGTGCATTTTACATACCGTTCCTTTTCCCCTCCTCTCATCAGAATGCTGTTTGTAAAAGTCATTATCCCATCTGCGCCGCCAGTTTGGACAAAACAGCCCAAGACAGATCCAGCTCGCTCCTGCTTTCCGGGATAATTTAGGAGTTGAGGATGAAGAGGGTTGTGGGTTCGAGTCCCAGGTCCAGCAGGGATTGTGGGTGGTGGGAGTGAATTAACAGCAATAACACGACTGAGGTGAGACCCTTGAGCAAGGCACTGTTCCCCCAACTGCTCCCCGGACGCCGCAGCACTGGCTGCTCACTGCTCTGGGTGTGTGTTCACGGTGTGTGTGTGTGTGTGTGGTTGATCACTTCTCACTGCTGTGTGTGTGCACTTGGATGGGGTAAACGCAGACCACAAATTCCTAGTATGGGAAACCATACCTGGCCACATATCACGTCCTTAAAAGATGATGATGATCCACCTGTAAGCCGTCTCCGGGGCGGCAACAGGAGTTTTGCAAGTAAGATTTCATCCTTTGCGAGACGGCTTAAGAAGGAACGAGCCTCTTTCACACACACAGGTTGAAATAATCTGCTACTCGTGAAGTCTTTCCCCTAAAGGCAGGCCAGCGATGGCCTATTATTGCCGTGAAAAGGCACGGGGGTCCTGAATATTCATCAGGGAGATGGAGGGGGTCCAGGAAACCGCTCCAAAATCCCACTGCACTGATGGTCACGATCAAATCATCAGGACACATTATGGATCGGGGAAATACAGATCCAAGAATCTGAAAAAATGTTTTGTTGTTTCGTGGAAATAGGGCTGAAACAATTCCTCGTGTAATTCGATTAACAAAAATTATCGAGGCAAAATCCTCTGCTTCGAAGCCTCTATTAAGTCATTTTAAAGTTCACGCTTACATCACCCATGAAGTGGAAGGAGACGGCGGTGTTTTGATTTGAGGGCGCGAGCGTGGACTAGTACAGGCTGCGTAATGGAACGGAGCAATAACAATGGCCATGAGCAAAAAGACCAAATAAACACAAGAAAAGGACAAAAATGTCCTACTCTGAGACCGGAGGAAGACTGTCACTTGAGACCAGGTGAATTCAGTGTAGCGTTAAATCCATGCGATTGTTAATCAAGATGGGGGCTGTTAATGGACTGAGGTCGGCTCTCCCGCCGGCGGGAGCGTGTGGCTTTTTTCCAAACATCTCAAGTGCCCCAAAATCACCTCAGAGGTTAAATAATGTACGTTAATTATGAAAGGGATAAACCACAATGCTCGGATGTGGATGGGCCGTTAACGTGCGTGCACACCGCCGCCGGAGAGAACGTCAAAGTAGCAGTTACTCATTTTAAATGTAATGTCATGGTCGAGGAGAGTTCAAACCAGGTTACCTTTATAGTAATGAGCTATGACGCAGTTCGGCGGCAAACAGTCAGAATGCAGGAGTCCACCGCTTGGCAGGGCGGCAAGACCGAATTTTGACGCTCTAATGTGCTCAATACAACAGGTGTGGTCATTTTAGTTTGATTGCAATGAATTAGGTTTAGAAATGCACAGCCATGAACTTACTGTATGATAATAATATTTGACCTAATATAAAAATTTTTATAAATAAGTTTTTTTTTTTGTTTTTCAAAAAAGAAACCAATTAGTTGATAAATTTAAGAGACATGTCTTATTTTCTCTAGCATATTTAATTAAGAAAAAATTTTATCCGATTAATCAATGACATTTTCAGTAGAAAACTCGATTACTAAAATATTCGATAGCTGCAGCCCTAATCAAAAATTACTTTTTCTTCTCTCTTTTCTTTTCGGTGCTTTATTCACTGGTGCCGGCTGTTCCTTTCTATACTGATGTCACCAGCTCCTCTTGTTTTTCAGGAACTTGTCATTTAGAGACCACTTTTCATAATCCAGTTCCCTGTAGATTAAAGTCCTATGTTTTTAGATATTTTGTATTTCACTTGAAAATACACTAAACTGCAGAAGTCAAATGGACTGTAAATGCCAGTTCAAGTTGAACCTACTCTTCCATGAAGTTATTATATTTATAGTGCTTAAACTGATGCATTAGGTTTTTGACATGCATTATTTTTTTCCATCTTTTATATATACATCTTATACCTATTTCAGGCATAACTTGTTTTTTTTTATATATTCATATTAATGAATTATTTGTTATTATTATTATTACTATTTTATCATTCAGTTAAGTTAAGTTACATTTTTCATATTGCTATTTCACTTGTTATATTTATATATAACACAAGTGAACTTATAAACTGTTTCTGTCATATTTGTCTTTTACATACTTTTTTAACATTTCCAACTACCAATTTAAAGCGCCCCATCAAGGGTAATGAAGGTTCATATGTGGTTTTGGGAGTCCCCACCAACAGACCGAC
This sequence comes from Enteromius paludinosus, assembly GCA_032361165.1. Classification (NCBI taxonomy): domain Eukaryota; kingdom Metazoa; phylum Chordata; class Actinopteri; order Cypriniformes; family Cyprinidae; genus Enteromius; species Enteromius paludinosus. The sequence continues at coordinate 17,346,785 of JAUMHQ010000069.1, forward strand.
ATGCGTGCAAGGTCAAAAAACACTTTCATTTTCTTATGAATTTCTTATTCTTATTTCTTGTTTTTACCTTTTTGGTTCATTTTTATGTTCATTTTTCAGATTTGATTTACAAAAGCAGTGTTTGTGAGCTTTTAATGCTCCAAAAGTGGCACCTAGCTTGGGACTCATTGCAGTGATTCAGAGTCGACTCAGACTTCCAGATTTAAAACTTTGCTGGATGTTTTCATTCACTTAAGAGCTCTTTTTCAGAAATTCGTAATCATGGCACTTGTATATTATTTGTTTTGGTTATATACAACATTACAAGAAACAATTTTAGCACTCTAAACGCAATCATAATTTCACTGAATATTGTTATACATGAAATGTCACTTCTGTGTTTTGACATTTTCTTGTACATGTTTAGCAGTTGATCAAATATTTTTCCAAATTTCCACTTTAACTTGGAAATCCTGTGGAGCACGTTCTTCAGGGGAATTGTGATTATGACTGATTAAATGTGTATTTTATTATTATATTATTACCAGTCAATTCCCAATAGATAAGGCCTATATTTAAAAAAATGTCCCATTGGACTTGGAAATAAACCACATTACAGAAATAAAGTGAACTGCAAAAAAGTTCAATGATTGTTTAATGAAATGACTGTTACAAGTTCCTGAATTGTGTTCTTGTTTTATGACACATGTTTATTTCTTACCTAACAGAAAAGAAAACAGCCCAGTGAGTGATGGCGAGCAGCACAAAGGCAGTGCAAGTGTTGTGAGTGATTTGAGTTCTGCTGGATTGAAGTTAATAATCGCTTGTGCGAGAGGCCCAACGAGAGAAGTGTGACTCTCAGCATCTCCTCCAGATGAGTCCTCCACGGCCCACACACACACCAGAGACGAGTCTGGATCCTCCGCACCTGTTGTTTTCAGGAGTTGGAGAAAGATAGACACTCATGCTCAGAGACCGTATGGAAGGAGGAGAACAGGCAATGTGTGTTGTCGCTAAAGCCAAAAAAAAAAAAAGGTTGGTGCATTTCAGTTTAAATATTTAGCCATCAAGCGTACAAATAGTAGCATTTAATTTAAAATCAGGAACTTTCATTGCCTTCTAAATGAGTTTTGTTTTTCCTGAGTGATTCATTCACTAAATTAAGAAAAAAAAAACATCAAATTCAAACAAAATTTCAAATGCAATGCAGGGAATTCTGGGAATGTCCGTTTACAGAAATGTACCATTGACCATTTACTGTAGCCTTTTTCAGTTTTTTCACTGTATAACTGTATTTTTTTTTTATTTTTTTTTTTACAGTGTAGATTATAAAGAAATACATGCAGTAAGAGACAGCAAAGTATTTAGACATCCTCGAGCCGGAACAGTTGAGCAGCATTTAGGAATGTAATGAAGAGCAGACTCGCGTCACGTTTTCGCCAGGTTTCGCCTCATCACTTCCTGCCCACAGATGGTGCAGCACTCATTCTTCTAATGTCTCTCTCGCTTTGCCTGGCATGAGCAGCTTGCACTTCGCAATTAGGCTGTGCTACTTTACCAAAAAAGGTCATCTAATAGTAAAATGCATGCTAAAAACACACTGCTTGAGGATGCGTGATAAATTGTCAATAATTGAGTTTTCAGGACTATGACACCAAGTGGTTCGCATCCACAGATACGTACTGACCTTTAAATCTGCTGCTGATAAATGCACTTGCCCTCTCAAAAAGAAAAAAAGTCAGGCTGGCATCTCTTTTACCCTGGATCTTTGAATATTCATCAGGCTCTTGAGAGATGCTGAACGATCCAATCACATCCGGAACAAAGGGAAGCCCTCGGCTTTGGACTGCCTTAACGCTCTGCGCTTGAACCGGAGCTGACGGGTTAATCAATGCCATGATCAATTCGCTTCGTACAAATTGTTTTATTCCAATTGAAAATGCAAACTGTTGTTTCTCAAGCCTTGATTAATTGCATCGTTCCTGACCCACATATCGAATGCTGCTTGGGAAAGCCCAAAGCTCGGAGCAGACCGTATTGGCACAAATTTTATAATAAGGTTATGTTATATTGTAAATTACTCAAGACGTAATGCTCAGAAGGGCTTTTACTGGAAATGAATAACTGAGAATGTGAAAAGGGTTACACTGACTTAAAATTCTAGTGTTTAATCAGAGTCATGCTTGCTTTTTCTTTTTTATGCGTGCTCTATAAATTGTTTTCTAAATTTATTGTGAAGTTTCAGGAAATAACCGTTGACCTAGAATTACTTCGGCTTCTGTATGCATGCCTTTTTTTTGTATTCCCTCAACATTGTTATTGCAGTCAGCGTTGTGTACAGCAGGTTCAATTGTGATAATGCAATAGGATTCAGCCACACGTTAATTAGCTGAGAACGACCCAAGAGAGCCAAACTGGATATGCTATTACTGAGAGAAATACAGGAACACTCAAAGACAAATTATACAGTGCTTGATAAATTAACTAATGCCTCTGATTAAAAGCCTGAAATGCAATCTATTTTTTTTTTTCTTTTCAAATTACCAATTTGTCAGAACAAATGAATCCAATATGCCTTCCGTTTCCGTTTGCTGAATACAACCTACATCTAATTCCATATGACAAAATTTTTTTGTCACCTTCCGTTGCAGCATTCATGTGCCGTTTTCATTAGAGTTTGGCTTTATTGCGTGCAATTTATCAAACTAATACACTACCATAAGCGAGCGAAACTGAGAGAGCGAAACTAATCATTTGAAATGCTATTATTTTTCATATACATGTATGATTTGTTCTGTTCATCTATTTACCGTATCTGTTTAGATGAAAGCACTTTTATTATTATATTGTATTATAAATATACTGTGAAATACAAGTCTTTTCTAATTTAAAACAAAGTTTTCATTGCAAATTGTTAGCAGCATAGCCATTTGAATAAAAAGTTGAAATAAAATCACAGTTATTTTAATATTACTTTATTTACTTGCTACAGCTGACAATTTTAAATGCAATCATTTTTCAGAGTCTGTTACCATTAATATGCATTTTTATTTATTGTTCTTATAAATATACACATTGGAATTCACAAATCCAAAACTCTGATTATTTGTTTATTTTTTCTAAAATTAAAAAATAATAATAATTCTGTTAGCAGCATATCAATTTGAGATCCGAGATGGTCTATGATATAAAATCATAAAAAACTTTGTTATAAAGCTTTCAAACGCCTAAAACAGGCTTATTTCTAGGTTACAGTGCACATAGAAAATACTTTTGGAGCTCACAATTATTACATTTCTTCACGTTATAATTCTTTTGATAAGACTCAAACTCTTGAGATGTTTACTAACCCTGAACTGAAGTGTTAATTCAGATCTTTAGGTTGCGAATTACTAAGAACAACTGCTTTTCCAACTCTTCTCACATTTTTAATGTTGGGCATTTGTTAATTTTCCATTTTCATACAGAGTAGTGTCTGAAATTCAATCTGCACCTCCGGCTTGGGTTAATTAAACAAGCCAGGTTGACACCACATCTGTTCTTCAGCTAGGAAATGAGGTGGGATGTGTAGTCTTGCGCTAGATTTTCTGTCTTATTTCTTAAAACGTTTTTTTTTTTTTTCCTGCACAATGTAAATGAAAGAAGTCACAAGTAACTTCAACATACGTGTCTGTCTGTGCGCCGATGAGAAGATTCACACCGTGCCAGTTGCATGCAAGACGTGAAAATGTCCTGCAAATGAGACAAGAGCAGTAAATTAATTTTTATTCACATTACCGTCATCGAACATCAGCACTCCTCCCGTAAACATTTTACCGCTGCCAGCGTGACGACCCACCCATCATCTGTTAATTCATTTACATGTCACCTCCTGTTTGAGACAATGCAGTAGTTCAGCGTATAATTACAGGATGGAGACAACTAAACTACATCATAGATAAAAATATACTTCCAATGGGTGAAGCTGAAAGCTGTTATTACTAGCGCTGTCAAACTATTAATCATATCCAAATTAAATGTTTTTGTTTATATTTATTATACATATAAATGTATATACATGTAAATATTTTCAAATTATATACTGAATGTGTGTATTTATATAGACAAACAGTACACATACATATTATGTAAACAAAATCTTATGAGGATATCATTGTAAACCAGAAAAAATTGATTCATTATTACTTTCCATTTCTTGTTAATTGGGAAATATATTAGCAATTTCTGAGTGAATTTATTTTTTCTACAAATTTTTTATCCTCCAATGTAAAAAAAAAAAATTATATTTAAGTCTATTTAAATTAATGAATTATTTTTCAATATTTAAATAAATGAAATGAGGAAAACTACAACTCAAAATGTGCCAAAATCTACATTATAATACACTTCACACTTAAATCTATCTTTTAAAAAAAACTTTTTTTTTTTCCTTTTTCTATATTTTAATTCATTTATTGTTCTCTGTTTGTCTCTTTTTGCGCTCCCCTGATGATATTTTGGACAGCGAGTGGACGGCATACCACAACCAACCCTCTTTACTACATTCAGTCGGATTCCCCACAATCCTTTGGAAATGTGTTTGGCATTCCAGCTCTGGGTATAAGTGGCTGAAGACCTCATCTCACCGCATCCAATACCTGAACACAGCCCAGTCCAACCCATCGTCCTGCTCTCTTCGTTCAGGAAGGGCCTCCATTAAGTAGGTTTGGCCAGTGAGCGAGTTCTCCTTCCAGCAGCCTGCCTTTGATGCTGGGTTTAATTCTAATGGCGCAACACATCCAATCCGGTTATGGATTTCAGGCCACTGGAGCATGGAGAGACGGCATGTCCATCTTTAATCCCGATCAGACGTGCTTGACTCGGGCTGTGAAGCTGGCCCACTGGTACTGCATGGGATTGCTGATAAAGGATAATTCTGGTCCTGTTTGTATAGGACACATGGAGCAACTCTCCGTCAGTCAGACTGGGACCCTCGACTGAAGCTTTCTGGAGCTCAAGTTGTGCCAGAAACATTGAGTGTACTTCAATCACACTCTCTCATCATTCCTTTCATTCCAGCATGCATGTCTGTGGCTCTTCCAGCCTGACGGAATAAATGGAGGAGACTATTGTTTCTGCAGATTATGAGCTAATCCCATTTAGGATGGATGGAGCAGTACAATAGTGCTTTTTTTAAATGTCAAAATAACCAAAAAGCAGCTAAAAATGCATTTTCTGAATCAACATTAGACTATTGTGTCTTTGTATGATGTACCTAAAAAAACAAAATTCTCAATATCATTAGTATATAATTGTAATCAAAAGTATTTTCTTGTAATATTTAAACTTATTTACAACTACATAAACAATTGCTATAATTTACATTATATGTGTGCTGTAAAAAATATATATATTTCATATGATTACAATAAATAGCAAAATTGTAAATAACACAAAAAGATAAAATGCTGTCGCTTTTTCCACGTAAAAAAATAAATAATATATATATAATAATTTTATAGTAGGATTTCCTTTATTAACCTGCATTAAATGGCTAAAAATTAACATATTTAATGTTAAACATACAACTAGTATTACTCTAAATTGTATAAATTAATGTATTCTGAACAAATTAAAACTCAACTATACTAAATTTAATTGAATAAACTTAAATGCCTCATTCTTTCAAAGTTAAACAGCATTTACTTCATTCATTAACTTCATTTCTTTCTTGAAAATGTGGTTTAACAGTAATAGTTATTGAAACAAACTTTCCCTGTGTCCTCCCTATCACTTTTCATCCTGTCTTTTGCGGAACTGACAAAAGCCACTTTCCAATGGCATCATCGTGCAGGAAGTGACATCATTTAGTTGGGAAAGCAACTGCAGAAATCAACAGTATTAGCGATGAACTCTGTGATGTTTCCCCTCACACCGTGTGATACTGACTTCAAGAAATGCTCACTCGAACTCACTAGCAGCGAGAGTCGGTCACACACAGCTCGTCGCGATCCTCCCGGGCCGCCTGTACCCGTCAAGGTAAGTTTGATGTCACACAATCAAAAAGCTTCCATCCTCTTCCTCCCCGCTCCCATCAGACAGTCACAGAAGACTGACATGTCAGAGTGACGGTTTGTGAGTGTTCGGGGCCGGTCAGCAGATCGTGCTGAGAGAGGATGAAGGTGTCGCTAACGTTCAGCAGCTCCGCACGACTCCTGCATGCTGCGCTCGCCGCTCTCATCTGCTCTGTGCTAATTAAGTGAATGTGGTCGCTGTGATCGCGCACAGACTCGCAGCCAGACCACAGCTCCTGACTTAGCTGAGTAACTCCTTCAAAAGAAACACCAGTGAGATGTTAAAGTTTAGTTCTCTTAGATGTCAACACGCATGCAATGGAAAGTAAATGTCTCATAAGCAAATTCTGGAACAATTAAAGAGGAACCTATATGAGCAATATAACTTTCAGGAGATTATGGGAGCAAAATTCATACATGGGATATACTGTACAGGAGTAATTCAGAATGCCATATACTGTGTGGAAGAGCGATCAAAAGAGAAGAAAGAGTAATAAATGACAAATTCTCCTTTCAATCTGTCCTGGAATCCAATGAGTGCAGGGACGGATTGCGGAGTTGGTTGCGTAATGTTATGTGAACGTTGTCTGAAGGTGTTGCTCAGGGGGACACGCTAACGTTGTGTCAACGTTGCCCAGGTACAAGCCAAGTCCAGGCTTAGAAAAAGCTGATAATTCATAATACTCTTTTAGATTATTCCAAAACTCATTTTAATTAACTCTTTTATTTATTTTTTTTTTATTCCTTACAAATACAAGAGACAACTGATTGTATTTAAATAATTCTCTAATTTCATAGGCATTTATTTCAGATCAAATACATATACAAAGTATTTTAAGGTTATTAATTTACATAAAGCTGTTCTGTGTCATGGGATTTTTTTCCAAAATGATTTGATATGCTGATTTTCTGCTCAAGAATTTCTTATTATCAGTGTACAGTTTACATATTGCAGCTGCATATTAATTATTGCTGCTTAACATTTTTGTGGAAATCAAGATACTATTTATCTGAATTTTATTGATGAATAAAGTTCAAGAACACCCTTTATTTGAAAATAGAAACTTTCTTTATATTTTAAATATCTTAGCAGACTTAAAGTTTGAATTAAAAAAGATATATATATGATAAATAAATAAAATCTGACCCCGCTGTTGTCCCCAAAACTTTTAAACTGTACTGTTTCTAGGATAACTCTAATCATTAAGTTTGGATTAAATTTGCCCGAGTTCATATTAAGACTTGACTTGTTTCTTAACTCTATTTGCTCTCCATGTAACCTCATTGTTTTCTAGCAGGAACATCTAGTTTAATAAAGCTCATTCGTGACTTCTCTTTCTCCGGCAGCATGTTCGGACGGAATCGAAGATTGGTGGAAAGATGTTGAACTTGACAGCGGATGCACTGTGGCGACCATCCATCTGACAGGCTGTAGCTCTGCCCGCCGGCCACAGCAGCGCACATGACACATGAATAGGTAATTTTACCTTTGTGTTACCAGGGTCGTGACCTTTGACCCGAGAGGTCTTCGCTTGTCAGTGTCGGGATCAGTTTCACCCCTCCTCTCGCTCGCCCTGTCAGACGCTTCAAAAGTCAGCGACAACATCCTCCTCACCACCCCTGCGGCTCTAAACACACACACACACACACAGAGAGAGAGGCACAAACACAAGCTGCCAGAGACTGAAGCAGAAAGAGAAAAAGCAAAGACGGTGACCTTCCTGCTTCATGGCAGTAGCTCAGTCCCAAGAGCAGTTGAGGGATCTTTTGATATTTCAAAAAGTGTCATGTCTTTCCTCCCTCTTTTTTTTTCCCTGACTCTCTCACTCTTTTTTTTCATATTGTTACACACTGATATGTCACATTGTTGTTGAAATGAAATGCAACACTTCCCGGGGTTGTGATTTCCTTGTTTGTGGGAAACCCAGTAGTGTCACCTGTACAGCTGACAAGTTTAGTTTTTGGCTCAGAGTCTCTCTGCCGGGAAACTTTGATGGCGGGAGTCCGGAGAGGCCGACAGTCGCTGTTCGGGTTTTATGTGCATTTACAAGCTCTGGACTCGTACAGGTGAAGAGCTGCTTACCCGAGCGTTCAACTGTTTCTTTGTTTCCCACCAATTTAAGCAATAAGTCATGGAGTCTCATCTCAGCCTCAAAGAACGCTGGGAATTTTTTTTTGCTTTCGGAAGGCTTTTTCTTGTATTACTGCTGGTGATCATTTTATTTACTCCTTCGTGGTTTGATATAAACCGTATAAACTTTTTTTTTTTTTTTGCTATTAAGATGATAATAGCAATATGTAACATCTCTTCACATTTACTCTTAAACTTTATCCAAAACAAATCACTTAAGTGTAATCTTAAAAAGGACTTACAAGTGTTAGAACAATGAAATGTGTATAAAATCCCTTCAAGGGATGTTTTCATTTAAGATATTTATGTAATAATCAATGTACTTTAGGGTGTGGGTGTGTATATATATATTGAATAATATTTTTTTCTCATATATATATATATATATATGCATAATCTTGTTTAAAATGTGACTTTTTATATTTATATTTTAGCCTTTACATTTCTTGTTCTTTATGATTTGGGTTACAATTTAAACCGTAATGTACTGTTTTAAGTTCGGCTTTTACAAATTGAATGTTTTAGCACTGATCAATAATTACACGATTTCAACAATGTCAAAAGAAAACTCTGAATATGTGGTGTTTTAAAAATGCATCTAGTTCCAGCAGCAATCACGAAGTGTGAAGGACATTAAACTTCTTTAAAGAGAAAGAGCAGCAATGTTTGACTAGTCCATCTCTAGTGATCTCTAGTTCACAGAATCACTTCTCAACTGATTTTTTTTATTTGTTTTTACCATACGCAATTTAAACACGAGCTTCTATTAGAAGACCATGTTAAATAGAAAGAATTTACATTTTAAGCATGTGTGCCTCTTTTAAAAATGGCTGAATCTAACATCCTTTGAAACGTGTAACCAAGATGACATCCAGCTCTGTCTTTCTTTGTCATTTTCACTTTCATTTCTTTCTCTTTTTTCTTTCTCTCTTTGGATAATGAATGACCAGCGGTGTCCCATCTCATGAACAAATCATGTTCCATCATCCTGAGCTTCTCCCAGCTCTACAAGTAAAACTTGATTTTAGAAGAGTCCGACTAATACTAATTTTCTTTCCCTGTGCCATTTGACTGCTGATATTTTAATTGCACATCAAGTTTGACTCTTGAGATATTGCAAGAGGTAATGTGATTAGGCAAGGCTTTTTGCAATGCGTATTTGCTGTGAGGTTTTTGCATTTAAACATTTTCTTTTTATAAAGAAAAATAATCCAAAACATTAAATTACGAATTGATTGAATATTCAAGCCTGCATGCATTAGAGTAGAAATGTACTAAAGGACTATTTGAGTGATAACGATAATACTGGGCTGTTGACAAATAGCAAATCTCTTGATGTTTATACAATCAAATAAAACAATGCATCACATCACGGCTGAAACAGTGCTGTGATGGAACGAAAAAGCTTCCAAAAAATGACATGCAAATCCAAAATAAACTGCACAGATCAGCTCCGTCTTGAGTAATAAACCTAATTAAAACAAGTCCTGTGATTAGATTTCTCTTAACCAGATAATGTGCTATCAGCGATTAACCTCAGAGTAACACCGGGCTCTAAACGGACCTAATTTGAGAGTGTTTACTTTGAGTTAAACTGCTGTCACGACGCAGATACGCGTTTGAGGGAAATCATTGCTGATACTGTAAAAACTATGCATTTATGTGAAGAACTGATTGTAGTTTCTCCATTTGAACATTTCTGCTCTTCACAGTCTTTGTCTGGAGCTCCCCGCTCCGGTGATATCTGTGGCATTAGAGCGCCACCATCTGGCCGTGAGCGGCACCACGGCCACCGCAGAGCTTTTCTTCTACAGTAGGTTATGCACAGATTATTGAGTCTATTTACTTAGCAAAACAGCCAATATGTTAAAATCACCGAAGGATGTTCTGGGGAGGGGGGTGGGAGGCAGTTAATGACGAAGCGAGAAACAATAGCCCGTGTTGCGTTTCTTGTCACCTCGTTTAAAACACTCAGGGCTCGGATGCCTTGATATCCATCATAATGCAAGTTTAATGGAGGAGGCCTGGCCTGCTGCTGCCAGAGTCACAGTGGTTGCTGGGGGCTAAAGAGCCAAAATGAGGGGCCTGTCGTGGGGTTTACCTCCAGAGCAGGGCATTGGCTAAGCGTGCAAATAAGCATGCCAATCGATCGCGGCAGTAGGTTGATGGGCGTACGTCGTTTTGATGGATACGACTTTACGGAGAGGGGAGGTGTGGTGTGGTGTGGTGTGTATATATATATATATATATATATATAAAAAAGAAGCCCAGATTGCGCGACGATGGACCTGAAAAGATTTTCAGCGAAACGCAGAGAGTGGCAGCTGTGGTCGGCCCTCTACAGGGCGGCAACGGCTGCCTTGATTTATAGTTCCATCTGCTCACCGCGGTAAAGACAAGCTTCCCCCCCATTTGGTTAAAATGAAATGGACCTCAGAGAGCAGCCCTGCACATTTCAGAAAATGTGAAACTTTTTTGTTTCCCCCCCCCGACACAGGCGTCTTTAAACAATAGGGTGGTCCATGTCGGAAACGACGGGATGGTAAAACGAGAGGTTAACTCGAGATGAAAAGAATACAGTAGGATCTGTATTAGTCTATTGTTGTGCTTTTCTAATGTTTTAGTGCCGCTTTTTTTCATTCGTATCAAAGACAGGGAAAGATGACTGTTTATGACAAAACCTTGAAAGATGAAAACAGTGACTTTATGGCTAATTTCCCCGGGAAATGGATGAAGGCTGGGAACGGGCTGGGTTTGTTCTCGGCGTAAATCTCTGCCGTGTCACCCGTTGACCCCTGGCCTTGATCTCTGCTTCTGGAGTCTCGCAGACACTTCCTGTAGTGTATTCTGCGCAGCCGTCCTCTCGATTTACTCAGGAAATTCTCGCTGCCAGAAGTGTTTCCTGAATGTGAGAAAATCATTTTTCAAAACTTTCTTTTAAAGATTGGCATTGAAGTAAGCAGCACATATTACTACAATTTATTTTTTATATTACATCATAAATATATATAAATGTGTGTGTGTGTGTGTGTGTTTTCACTGTTTATATTTAAATGTTCATTGTTTATTCAAATTGTGTCTTTTGTGTTACAATGAAATAATAATAATAATAATAATATCTAATTTTATGTGCTTTTGGAAATTTTTAATTAGTTTATTTCAGTTTTCAGGAATTAGTTAAGAATTCTTAATTTCCTAATATTTATATTGTGTTTAATTAAAATTACAGTAATAATATATTAAATGTATAAACATGATTATACTTATTAAATAGCATTTAATAAGTATACAAACAACAACAAGGTGTTTGTTTATAACCAGCTTCTCTGTCTTTGAGCATCAGTTTCTTTCTTCTTTTTACAACAAAAAGAAAGGAAAAACAGTAAAGTGTTTGAACTTATTCAGAAATAATCTCTTTCACACTGCGCCTGTCAGTCTGCATAATTTACAACAATTCACAGAAAGAAAGAAATACTGACTGTGGACGGCGCACTACCTTTCAAAAAAAAAAAAAAAAAAAAAATAGGAAAAGAAAGCAAGCCCTACTTTTCTGACGACATCAATCACAATTTATGCAAGTGGAAATCCATATGTATGCGGTCCCTGCCCAGCTCATTTAAAGATAATGCCGAGCCTCATGTTGCGGACATGGCCGGAGTGTTTTATTTCCTGCGCTTGACTGTATTAACCCTAGGGGCACAATATCTCTGTACAGCTGCCCTAACAGAGTCACAAAACACATTGATTAACGCTTGGCAGCGGACGGCACTCCCAATGATCCGCTAATGAGAAGTGATAAGCGCACAGACACACACACGGCCCCGCCATTGAAGTTGGCAGAATCTATTCTAATAAGCCCAGGTCCAAAGAGCAGCACAGGGACCCCCTGCAAGTGCGAGCTCGTATGTGTGTGTGTGTGTGTGCATTGCAGAGTTGCACTCGGCTGCTCTGCACATAAGGAAAATCCAGCAGGAAAGTGCAAAGTCCTTTGAGGGCAATTTAATAAATAGACGGCCGTTTGCATCTCAGGGCTGATTTGTGCAAAGCGATGGACTGCTGGAAAACGTTTATTGCCCTCGGACCATTCTGATAGATTTCTCTGCCTCAGCTTGAGTCCATAATGGACTGTTTGACAAGCGGAATATTGATACACCAAATTCCTCTGCATCCATCAAAACATTTCCATCATGTGACGGCTGCGGAGCGGAGGAAAATAAAAGATGTAGACGGGCTGAAAAAAGGCACTAATGGCTGCTCTCCGCATGCAATAATAATTACAGCGACAACATGTGTAATTTGCCAGCAAATATCTTCAGGAAAGATTTCGGCAGTGTGTGTCAGGCGGACAGGAAGGGCTGTTGACAAATTAACAGCGTATGAAAATAAACGGCAGGGATGTTTCACATGCAGCCTCCGCTGCAGAGCCGCATTTGTCTTGGAGAGACTCCAGTCGCCGCTCGCACAAGCGCTGCAGTTACAGCCCGAGCTCTCGGCTAATATTTACACGAGACCGAGGCCTCACTGACAAACGCCCCACGCTGGGTGCGCCCCGGGGTCAAAGGTCAGCAAAAAAATACAGCCTTGGAGAAACAGGCTCGGGGATTTTAAAGCAAAACAAAGCACACACATGTGGAAAATCCAGCAGCGTGCTCTGCAGTCTCCTAAGCTGAAACACAGATTTCATTTGAATCCCACAAAAACACGTTTTATTATTTATTATGCATAAATGATGTATTAAAAGAATTCAGTTTACAGTATTTCATCATTGATTCCTTCACGGAAACGATCAGATTAAATCTTCCTTTTTTTTGTGCATGCATAAAAAATAGCTTTTTTGTATTTTTATAATCAAAATGCCATCGCAATCTTTTGAAAAGGCAGTTCACATGCGTGCATAGTGGTGTGTTCAATCTGTTCCGTATAATATTTCTTTGAAAAAATTGAATGAAATCTTTAGCATGGCCCCTTATTTTATATAACTGCAAAAATAGCATAAAATAGTGCTGAAATATAGTTTGCCGCTATAATACTTCAAAAAAACAACAAGGAACATGCTCATATTGTGCTCCGTCTACCCAGTTTTACAATATTATGTCATTGATTCTTTGTCCAAAAAATGATAAATATTTGTGTTTTCCAACTGCAAAAAATAAATCAATTAAAACATGAAATAATATAGTATTTGTGTAGCAAAACTGAACCATAATACTTACAGATCTGTCAAATTTACATTATTAAATCACTGATCCTTTTCCAAAAACAATAAACATATTACATTTTTAGCTTGGCTTTTTTATTTCTATTAAAAAAGGCATGAAATAACAGCATTTTTATAATGAAATGCCAACACAATACACAGTCTGTCTGTTCTAGTTCAGGAATGCATCACTGATATCTTTACAAAAACAAACACAAATGGCATATGGCATTATATTAAATAAACATTTCCTAATTTTATATCCATCGAAAATTGCATGAACTAACAGAGTATCTTAATAACAAAATGCCACCGTAATACTTTAGAATAAAACTGCTCTCTTATTTTACATTAACAAAAATAACATGCAATGGCAGTATTGTTTACAGCAAAACGGCATCATACGTTATCAAACACGATGCATGTGCCCATAGTTTTGCCATTTTGTTCATTTTTCATCAGTTCCTTTAAAAACAAACAAATAAATCTAATTAAACCTTTAGCATGATATCAAAAACAATGGCAAGAATATTTTTATAACACGTTGCCACCATAACTCTTCAAAAACACAGTACACACGCTCCTATTGTTGTCAATCTGTTCTCCTACTTCTAGCTTAGGGATTTCGAAATTCTGAATCAATTTTCTGTCTCTCCTGAACAAAGCCTTTTGGTAGTGAAGATGGAAAATGTGTGTTTGGAGATGCAGTGTTTTGGCAAAACTATCTCCGCACACTTGATTACATTTATTCTACAGAGAGCCTCTCTCTCTCTCTCTCTCTCTCTCTCTCAAGTTCAAGTTCAAGTTGCTTTATTGGCATGACATTTGTTACAGTATTGCCAAAGCATTTGAATACAGAATAAAATACAGAATATGATTACACCATCAAAGTAAAAAGGATGATAATTATGAGTTAATAATTATGTGTAATAATTATGATAAATATATTTATATGATACAATTAAAATAACACCAGCAGACAGTATTTCTAATATTAAGAATGGTAATGTCAAATAAAGCAAATCATTTAGCTGGAGGCTAGTTTGACTGCAGCATCATCCTCTCCGGGTATATACCACAGTTGTTTTTTCATGTAGAGGCAAAAATGAACAGTTCAGTGCTTCAATTTGTGGAAAGAATTGTCTTGTAGAGGTGTATTTGGGTCAGAACAGAAGAAAGTGTTTCTCTTAAATCAGAGTCAGGTGATGCTGAAATTCAACAGCTCTTCATTTCTCTCTCTCTCTGTCTCTCAGAAAGCAGATACAAACTAACAGTCTTGATCAAACAAATATTAGAGATGCTAAGAGGTAGCTACAAATCCATTCGGACTAATACCGTGTCGTCGGCTGAAATGTCAGCATGGCTTGTTGCTGCTTTTGTAAAAGTCTCAGACCGAGCGACACCAAGGACTCGGAGGTCAAATAATTTCAGCATTTAATTCTGATGAAAGCGTCTGAATTGTTTGTTTCCTTGCTTTTGTTTGGTTTCTTTCCTGCCAGCTGGACTCTAGAGGAGAGAGAAATGTTTTTCGACAACGCTCCCCCCGTTCTCAAACCTGCGTATCAGTATTCCCATGGCCGCGCGGTCCTGAGTGTGTACATATAAAAATAGGGGGCCTGTCATTTCACATTCATTAAGTGTGAAACTCAGAAATTAATAATGTAAAAATACACTTTTTAATTAGTCTTACATTGGGCCCAATGTACTAAAACGGGATCAGGCACTCCCAGCAGACTCTCTTAATAAAGCATTAGTCTGTGATGTGCAAGCACTGACAGGTAGAAGGACTAAGGAGTTACTTTCTACTCACATGAACAAATCAAAATGAGTCTTGTTCTATTTAAATGTAATTAACATCAGAGATCTGATTGCACACGAAGGCTGGCAGTAATATATATAGAGTAGGGCCGTATGTCTATTTATTACACGCTGTAAGCTCTCTTTCATTACGTTGAATGAGTATGTTAGCTTAGGCTGAATGAATGAAACCGACAATCCATCGTGATCTATGAGGGAAGTCAACATATTACTTTATTTACATTAATGAGGCTATGCAGAGATGTTTGTTATTTTGGAGATTGGAATACATTCCAAGCAATAATCTCATGTGACTCAACCCATCAAAATCATATGAGGACTTTTTTCTTTTTTCAATAAAATTGCCTGTTTGTTGACATGTCATTTGAAATACTGGGAAAAGCTGAATGAATCAATAGTACAAATATTTTGCATGATGAATTTAAATGCATTAATTCATGGTATTTCAGGATTAATAAATGCACATGTGTAAAATAAAAATAATACTATATTTTCATAATTTAGATTAATGAAATACAACAACAACAGTAATAATAATAATACATATTTTAAAGGCAATTCACTCATATATATTTAAAACTATTTCAAATATTAACAATAAAATGAATAACAATAATAGCATGTTTTAATTACTTAATTTTACTATTAAATACTGTTTAAATAATTATTTAAATATTTTTTTTATATTAGAATACAATATTTTAAGTAATTCAATAATATATACTATTTTATATATACATTTTTAAATCAAATATGCAAATTTCATATGCAGTATTTAAATAATCCAATATTTGTAAGTAATAAAATATTTTAAATAGTAATACACAATGTATTATTGTTTTAAATAAATATACATATATATACATTATTATTTATATATTAATTCATATATCACTTGAATGCAGCAATATTTTAATAAAATATTTTTTTTTTACAAATAATTTAACCCATGTCTCACTACAAATACATGATAATAAAATATTAATGAATTTAGAGTAATAATTTTACTATTATTATTCATTATCAATTTAATTTTTTAATGGCATATGTGTATAGCATACGTGCTTGTTTCTGTGTCTCTTTGTGCGTGTCCTGTTAACTGTTTGACAGTGGAAATAGGACAGAAGTGTGTGAAGAGAAACGTATATGACGTCCTGTTGTACCGAGACTCTCGAGCAACCCCTCAGATCACTGTGGCGCTGCTCCTCTAATACAATGAGGGTTTGTACCTGCCACGTGTGTGATATAATGAATCCTGCCTGATCTAAACCAACCTAGCATCGCCGGGAAGCTGTTTTTGCACAGGCTTGCATCGTCCTAGTTCCCTGATGAACCCCCAAAGCGAGGTGGGCACCTTTTCGATTGAACACACAGCTATTAGGCCCAAATCAACCAGTACTCCCTAATTTGAAATAATTAAATCTTTCCTCCTGTCCTCCAAATCCCCTTGAAATATTCATGCTCAGGTTAGAGTTGGCGGGGTGAACGGAGGGCTATCAAACTGGCTGACACCTCGCTGTCTCTCCACACAACAGCCCACAGATGCCGGCGCGTTAAAGAGCAGATTAAAACTGACACTAATTATAATCTGACTTGTGTTATATAACTTAGATGCTCAGGTGAATCCCCGGACCGTTCGCCCGCGTTGACAGATCCTGTCACTTTTGCTTAGGGGCCGAATTACGGGTGGAAAGAGGCTCTCGCCTGTGCCGCGCTGCGCTCAGGCCGGCTGCCAAATTGGCAGAGGATTCAGACACAACTACATCCCTTTTTTATTTAATTGAAGTGCTAATGAACGGGGAGACGGAGACTGCCAGTCTCACGCAGGAGAGAGAGGAAAAAAAGAAAACAGCTTTGAGAGACACAAGGCCTGAGCTGGAGGAGACCACCTTTAAATACACCATCCATAAAGACACTTGAGCTGTTACAGATCTACATCTATATTTTGAGGTTGTGTTTTTCCCCCTCGTTGAGCTGCTGGGACTGGACTAATGTCCAAATCTGCTGTCCATTAGAGCCTGGAAGTACATGATATTAACCTGGTCAATCTGTCTGCGTTAAAACTCACTCACACCAGGGGTTTCACAGAGAGACACTCTTCTGTAACTAATGAAAACACTGGCCATTCTAAAACCATGTTTTCATCAATCCTGATAATTATAAGTCAAGTTCAATTGAATAGTCAGTATTTCTTAAAGCTCCATTAATACTGCTTACTGATGGTGACATTTCCTGTACTGCTTGTTAGTTTTCAAAATATAGTAATATTGTAGCGTTACAGTTTACAGGTGATGCTGCACCATTAGTTTCCAGCTCATTTTTATGAATAAACATTCTTTATACAAATTACTTCTATATTTTGATGCGTTCAGGGTTCAGCTCTTACCCGCATGCTACAAAGGTAAGAAATAGACAAATTGGACAGGCTTTGAGCGGTCGTGTTATTTATGAGATTTAAATAAAAATGAATTCATAGGAAATACCATTTTCCAAACAAGCTCAGCTATTCAAACGCAACTGAAAATGTCCCTGTGTGACAACTAGCCCCGGCCTTCCCCATGTAATTTATGACCGCTAATGGGAAAGTAATTAATTCCTCATTCATAAAGGCAAAAACAGGAGACCAAAGGAGATGAATAGAGCAATTTAAAGACTATTAGTCAAAGTGAGTAGATGAGAGCTGAGATGATTTTTTACTGTAAAGTCTGTTTGAAAGCACATTTTCCTCACAACGCAACTACAATTACTACACATGACAAGTGACGATGTTATGTCATATGAATCCCAGCTATAAGTCTACTGAAATCTTGTGTTGCTTCAATAAACCCACTGATTGTAATGCAACTCTAACTGTTTAAAGCATTGAAGGTTTGTGATCCTCAGCAGATGCTGTTGTCAGAACAGATAGCAGTTGCACGCATACTCAGGACATCATACGAGCACATATAATGCATTTGAAACGTGGCAGTATTAACCGCATAACATTTTAATGTGCGCTTGGTAAGTCCGCAGTGATTGATTCCCCCTCAGGCGCTAACAGCCCTCCTAAGGTTTTGTGGAAATGCTGGCACAACGCTTTGGGAGCGTCTGACTGCGCTTGAGCTCTTGAGATCCTGCCTATTCCTTGTTCCTCACGCTGGCACTCTAACTTATTCATAACTTATTAACTCAGGGCCTGGCAGACTGAATCACTCTGACTGACTCGGAGGAGCTAGATAATGTGACTGACTCTAGCAAAGGACTGCTGCTCTTTTGAGTTTATACAGCTGCTGGTCAGAAACTGACTTGTATACTGTAGGTGTAGGACGCAAAAGCATGCGTTTCAATGCGTGACAACAGTGCAGTGTCAATATGAAGGGAGACTAACCTTTTTACAACAGGATTGTGTTGTGGCATCAGCTGTGGAGGTTGCCAGTAGGTCATCATGAACTGCAGACTAAGAGAATTCAAATAAATTGATAGTTTATAGAAGCACTTATTTGCACCTGTAAGAGATCATTACTGTGAACATCTTTAAAGACGTTTCAATGAATGATTTTTTTTCAACAATTTTAGTGGTACTAAATGGAATAGCAAAATAATGACAGTTTCCGCTCAGAAAAAGCCCAGTGTTTGCTCTCTTCAAAATGTTAAACAGCAAATGGTTTACTGGTCTAAGAAAAAGAAGGCTTGTATAAAATGTATTTATCATAGATGATTATTTTGAGGACCTGCAGATTGTTTCATTGAAGCGGTAAATTAAGTTATACACACTTTTTTATATTATGTAAATATTATTATTCATGAAATACTAAATATTTTTGTGAATATGAAATACATTTTATTAATAGAATATGCATTATTATTATTATAATTAATTACATCACATGAAAAAATAAAGATTTAAATGCATAAATAAATACAATTGAGAATTAAATCATTGTTTTAAATGAAAAGTAAATTGAAATCAGTCATAACTGTTTGTATACACCAATTTTAAAGCAATTTTAATGCTCATTTAAAAAATTTTTTAAATACTTTTAAATAAATCATTTTACACTGAAATTATTACCATTAATATATTGCAATATTGTTAATATTATATTTTTTAATTTAAAAGTAAAAATTAATTAAATGCACAACCTTTTAACTAAATACCAAATTTACTGTAATTTATTGAATAAACTTTTATTTTATATATATATATAGCAATGAAAGTTATTGTATTATTATGTTTACAATTTTATATCATATAGACATTTTCATATATATATATATATATATATATATATATATTTGTTTTTTTGTTTTTTTAATGTTGAAAATTACGTTGAAAATAAGTCAAAAAGAA
>JAUMHQ010000069.1:17387864-17411316 GCA_032361165.1 Enteromius paludinosus
TGTCCATGTACTGAACTGTTATTATTCAACCATGCCAAGGTCAATTCAGTTTTCCATTCTATGGCACCTTTAAACATGCTTCAGATAAATTACAGCTTAGAGATTACTTCATGATATTGACTTTTAGTCAGGTTGGAACACCAATGAAAACAAAATAAGATTATGAGAGAATCTGGATATACAACAGTTTTTGTCGACTGAATGTTTTCTACTGAAGCACTTTTCATCAGCTGAACTTTATTGTTAAACATCATGATCCATTAAACACGTACTGTACTTCAGTCCCTCACAGCCTCATTTTCTTTCCTGTCAAATACAGCACTAACAGTTACCTTGACTAAGATTTTCTTTTTGGGTTAATTATTGCTTTTAAGTAAATCAATTGTATCACATTTACACAATTTTTCCCCTTCACAGCATGCCTGTTTTGGTTCCCCAAAGAGCCAAAGTGAGCAGTTTCTAAAAAAACAAAAAAAAAACCACACAGTTTTCTTATTTGTGTGAAGAACATTTTAATAATTCACAGTACTTCTGTGCAGTGGAAAGGTGTTATGCATGTTTACATGATCTTCCACAGATGCCAATAATTTCCCATATTAAGTTTTGTTTTGAATTAAAGACACACTGTGGCAAATGCATTTCCCCCTCACTGTTTCTCAGATCATTCTGTCCTTTTCTCATTCTCATTTTCACACAGACGCATCTGCTGTACGGCAGCTCAGAGCAGTAGGTGTACGGACGGGGGAACGCAGAGCAGGCCCGGGTAAATTATCACATTGGTAACTTGTCAGTAAACAGGTAAATTGCAGTGGAACAGGTGCTGGTGAGAGGAATGAGCTTTTAGAAAGGCATCTTGAGCAACAAAGTACAGAGTGCAAAAATATTAAGGATTAAAGTCATCAAACAAAACTCCTGAAAGATATTTAAGCACGCTCAGTGGTGCACTGCAGGCCTACACACGTCCTCTTTAGAGACATGGACGAGATAACGATCAAACAAAAGAACGATATGACACCATTAACAGATGTGGAAATGATCAGGCCCAAATGCAGATGAAGAGATAATGACAGAGACTCTTATTAACAATATGTTCCTAATGAGATTGTTATGATCATCCTCTCAAGTACCATTCAGAGAGACTGGACTAAGTGCTGAGAGGGAAAAAATGTGTAAAATAAGTTGGCATTTAAGTGAAAATTACATGCTATGTGTGATTTCTATCCCATCTCACTGTCACCATGTAAAATTTAATTAAAATAAAACTTCATGGGATGTCATAAAATTAAAATAAAATGTGAAAAAATAAATAAATAATAAAATAAAAGAAAGAAAAAATAATATAAAAATGTTGAATAAAGAAAATAAAATAAAGGGATGTGATACCCTCCACTCAAAATCTAATCAAATATATATAAAAAATGTCACCATGTTTAATAAAAGTTTAATCAAATTATATAAAATAATAAAATCAAATATAAAATAATGAAATAAAAAATGTTGAATGAACATGAATATGCCTGTCTTCAACAAGCTACACAATTAAAGGTCCCATTCATGAATGCAGCATTAATAATAGAGACAAATTATTTGATTTATAAAAATATATATATATATATTTTTTTTTTTTTTTTTTGAAGAAAGAGGGTATCTATAGCAGAATCTATAACAAAATATGTTAAATTGATCTAATTACTGCACTCTCATTGGTACTTAAATGCACAGTATTTTGAACCAAAATATCTCATAAAAGCATGAGGGGAAGAATGTAGAACTTTATGAATGATAGACATTCCAGTTCTGCTGAAATCTGCTGAGCTTGGTCTTTCAGAGCAGGCCTGCAGATTCTGTGTGGGCCTGGAAATAACAATAGTTATTGCTAAAGCAAGCACCACTAATAATAGTAGCAGAATAAAGATGGGTTTCAAAAGAAAGACTTGGCACAGAAGCACAGATCCGTTCTGCTTCAAGTAGGTCTAGGTCACTTCAAGAAAACTTGTCCTCACTCCTGCAAAAAGACTGAAATACTCCCCCAATGTCTCTGATAAATATGTTCTTGTGCAATTTGTTGCTAAAATCTCCCTCTCTCTCTTCTCAGTCTAATCTCCTCATGTTCAGGTACCTCCGGGGGTCTGTTTAAAGCACAGGTGCGCTCTCTCAATCTCTCTCTCCCTCTGCGCCTGTGCATGAGGAGGTTTGTGTGTGTGAGTGTCCAGGTGCATCTGTGTGTGTATGTGTGTGTCCTTTGACCCATCCATATGGTCACCGGGGGTGATGAAGCTGCCCAGGTGCACCTTGCACACAGGGCCATGGCAACCGGGGGAGGGACGGCACTCCAAGAGACGTCTGTTTGCACAGAACACTCCATGACCTTGTTGTTTTCACAATTACTCATCTAGAGTGTGTGTGTATGTGTGTGTGATGGTTGGTAAAAAAGAGGCAAATTTCATCACTAGTGGACATGCTGAGTCTTTATGTATGCTTGTGTGTGTCTCGGTGAACCTCATGAAATCACTTTTACCCCAAAGTAAAAACAAATAAATTGCTCTTTTATTTAGTCTTAGTTTATTAAGAACACTGAAATAAGTATTTTTGATTACTTTATCACTCATTTTACTTTATCATTCTTAGTGTTGACTCATAAGATTCTCATTACTTTCAGTTAGAAGGGGTTTTAACTTAATTAAACGTTTTCTTATTAATTAAATAATCAATTCCTATTAATCTATTACAGTACTAATCAATTTAAATAATTACATTAAAATTAAATAAATAAATAAAAAAAAAATAAAATGAATTCTTACCATTATAGAATTAAAACAATGGTCATGAAAAAATGTGCCAAAAAAAAAGCAAAACAGTAGAAATTAAGAAAAATATGTTTTTTGTATGCAATAAATCAATTATAAACAATACTACACCTCATTTAAAATGTTTGAATATTATTGCATTAAATATAAAAAATTCACTACTGTTCACAACTATTTTTTAAAAGTAATTAATATTTGTATTCCGCATATGCATGCTACAAAACAATTATATGTCCAGTAAATTATGTTTTTTTTGAACATTTAAATATGTGTCATTTTCTGCAAAAAAGCAGCACAACTCAATATGAATGTTGATTTTAAATGGAGATATGTTCCTTGAGCAGCAAATCAGCTTATCAGCATGATTTCTGAAGGTTCAAGTGACGCAGAAGACTGGAGTAAAGATGCTGAAAATTCAGCGTTGCATAGGAATAAATTGCATTTTAAATCATATTCAAATCAAAAACACTTATTAATAACACTGTTATTACTTCTTTTAAAAACATAAAAAAATCTCAATCTTTAGACTTGCACAAACAATGCTGCAAGAGGTTTTTGGTGTCACTGAAACTACAAAAACACATCAATAACAACATCTCAGTTTAGGCTGGTCGTGGCCGATGGTCTTTCAGGGAAATATGAAGCGATTACAGTGGCGTGTTCAGTGATCAGACTGCCAAACAACAGATTTTGAAGCAAAGCTTTCCATATAAATAAGAAAATTAACCACCTATCTACCTCACTCGGCTGCGTCTCAGTTTCTCATGTATTTTTCCATGCAACAACATGGATCTTTGGCCTTTACAGAATGCCTCCATATGGAGTCCCATCTCTCTCTTTCTCTGGATTTATTGCCGTGTCTTTTCCATCCGCAGCTCTTTCTCACCAGTGTCGTCTGTCCTCTGGGTTTCCACCGCGACACAAGGCTGTCTGCTGGGAAGAGGAGAGTTCTGGGTCCTTTTTCCCCATCAGATTTGGGGTTCAGAGGTCACCGGCGCTCATTGCCCCGGGTCAGGAGCAGGAAGAGAAGGATCTAGAGCTCCTGAGAGGTTAACGCCAGTCTAGAAAGGTCACCGGCAGGCTTTTCCTGCATGGAAGTTTTGATGTGAGGGTGGTGACAAGGATACGGAGGCCGAGGCTCGGCTCTTGCACCTCAAATGGGGTTCGGTGATACTTAATATTCCACCGAGACCCCATCAATACGCTTTACCCCCATTTTCCGGTTTCGTGTTGCATATTTAAGGTCAGATGCAATTTGATGTGTGGCGAATACTGTGCCGAAAGATGGCTGGGAAAGAAAAAAAACAGAAAGAAAAATAAAAAAACAAGGTATTTCTACAGCAATGTTTTGATACGTCCGGTTCATAAATGTTTCATCCGAAGCGATTCGCTCATATCATGTGTGAGTATAGGGGCGCGTGCGAGTGTTTTATGTGGATATGTGTAAGAGAGAGAGTGTTGTCCGCGCTGGGAGGAGAAGATGCCCCAGATGTTGATATCGATGTTGTTTCTTTAGATTTATAGGAAGCTTCTCCCGTGGGTTTCCCTCAGGGTAAGAAATAGCTTTTTTTCGCCAACGCTTCAACTCCACACTTCAATTTAGCCTATTCTGACTGATATAGTTTTGAAGGGAACAACAGCGACTCAATGACCATTTCTACGGACTGAAAAAATATCACAAAGATTGATTTTATATCCCTTGGACTTACGCTAACGACGGCCGGGCACATTGAAGCGCCAATTAAGGTGTGAAAGATGTTTAGTTGGAACGAAGTTTTGAAAACGTGTCATTTGAGTTTGAAGGCCGGCTGTAATGAGAAGGAAATATCTATCAGATGTCGGCGGACGTTGAAGCGTGAACGGGGAGAATGGGCCAGCGTTGGGAAAGAGGCCGTACTGTATATGGACCTGTCAGGCCTGTTCAGGCTCAGTGCCCTGATCGCTTCATGATGTGAACTGAAAAGACTCCATACGGCCCTACCGCTAATACCCAAGAGCCCCAGAAGCCGGTCTGGGGAGAATTATGGGACTTCCTGTAAAGCACAAGCGTCTTTAAAGGCAGATCGAGGTGCTCGTGTTAAAAAAGGGTTAAAGGGGGGCCGATATTACAGGTAATAAGGAGAAACCCCTCTGACAGAACTGACAGGCGGAGGGCCAATCCCACAGGCCTTTACTGTAGTAATCAGTGATGTGGAAATACAGGAAGCAGATATGTATCTCACTGAGTACTGGGACAAAAACAAGACCGACAAAAAAAGAAAGATAAAATGATGTACCTGACTATTATTTTGGGATAATCTGTTTAAGATGTGCCGAGGTATTACATTACGTTGGAAACCTTTCACAATCTAACCAAATGAGTCTCACACACATAATAAATATAGTTTAAATAAATACATTTACATGTTTTTTCAAGTTATGCTATGTTATGGGTCATACCAGATATTAGAACAATTCCATATTTCTTTTTAAAGAATATATACACACCAGGACCTGTGTGACCTTGTTAAATTAAGTTCAAAGTTGATCATTTAAATAATTTTAATAAATAGAAAATCATGTGTACACAGCTGTAAGACTAAAATATACAACATAAAATAAAAATAATGATATTAAGTAAAAGTATAAAATATATATTTAATTTTTTAAAAATAAGTCTAATAAGCGATTATAATAATAATAATGCAATTTATAACACTAATATTGTTTTATTAAATGAAACATATATTTGTATTTATATACGTAAAAATAGATATACAGTTTATACATGATCCAGCGCATGCAGTTTATGGCTTTAAATTTTTACATTTGGTCCATGTATTATTAATGTGCAATACTGCAAGTCTTCTGAACTCATATTATAGTTTTGTGTACGTTAGAAACAGATCTATTAATTGAATGAATTTAAAATGATTTTAAGTTGGGCCAATTCTGCTCGATGTACTGATTCAATGATCTGTTCAGTTAAACAGCAGGTTCATTGTGAATAATATATAATAATATTTTTTTTTTTGTGTGGTGAACTCCTCCATGCATCAGTGCAGTAGCCGAGCCATCATCTCCAAAGGTTTCGATGCTGAATTGTTCATATTTTTTTTTGTTCTATGCAGGATGTTTCTGGATTCTCCTGCCTTTGTGTTCATGGAGTGAGGAGGGACACGAGCAGCAGGTGTGTAGGTGGGACGAGACAAACATTTATAACCCGAGCATCTCTCCGAGGAACCCTTCCTCTCTTCTCAGGCTTCTCTTTCCTTCTGTCTGAATCATAAAGATCTGGCTGGACGATCAGACAGCCTCTTCATGAGGTTATAAAGTCTTGTTATCCTGAGGCTGAACTGTCACCACTGTTGTTGTTGTTGTGGTGGTGGCAGCGGTGGCCGTTTTTCCTGTAGATCTTATTGGCTGCTCATAGGGGCCCATAAAGATGAGTGTGTTCTGCGTTTCATCTCCATAGCTGGCTTACGGGCTGATAGACAGTTGAAGAGCGAGAGAGAGAGAGAGAGAGAGAGATCCCCAGGCCACCTTCACTTTAATGTTGGTCTGAAGGGAGTGAGACAGCCATCATATCTCTGATCAGAAAAGGAAATGATCAAGAAGACATTAGCTTTACCATTTGTCCACGGAGAATAAATGTTCTACTAAACCATTTGAGAAAATCAATTATACATTGGTTATGCAATATCTGATTCATAAAAATCCATTATATTCAGACTAAGGAGAGCATCACACTTAGGGTTTAGTGGTTTGTTCAGATGACTTGAATAATGAATTATGCAATATTTTAACAACCACTAAAAACAATCTAGCATTGTGAAAGTACGTTTTGCATGAAGTTCAAACAACACTGCTTTAAATCTAATTCTAGATTGCAATTATAAATTAATAGAAAATAATTTAATAAAATATTGCCTAACATAGACAATATATTGTATGCTGCATTGGACATTTTTCCCCCTTTATGGGAGCCATCATAATTGGAAGTCTAAATCTAAAATTGCATTTGTTAAATATTTAAATTAGTATGTATAAGTTATATTACTATATGCACAATCGGATATTTTCATTGCAGTCTTCATAACTGGGATTTTATATTTAATAATTATTATACATACATTGATATTTATATTTATATTATGCTATATTATACATGCTTAATAAAGTCTTTTTATCATGAATTCCAAATTTGTGTGCAAATTGCACAAAAGGACTATCTTCAGTTGGGTACTTTCATCATTTATTTAAATCTGATTCAATAAAACAGCATCATAAATAGTATAAATAATAAACATTTGAGCAGTTTCATCATTAATTGAAATCGCACTCAAAAGGTCACCAAACCAAGGGAATTTTCCTAATCTTGCAGCACTCGAAATCCTAATTTCAGGTCTGTTTCCAGCTCTGGCTGACGGACAGCTGCTGAGGGCCAGGAAGCGAGGAAGAAGCAGCAGCAATTTGGGGAAATCTTCAATAAAACAGCGTAACTAACAGGCCGCACATTGAGCGCGTGATAAGAGGGACAGAGCGGCTCCCCGGACACGCTGCTGGCACGGCCAGACTCTGTTAGCACCCAAAGAAATAAATAAACAAATCAAGTCGCCGTCCTCAGTAATCCCCTAAATTCAAGCTTATTCATGTTGAATCTGGAAGAGAAAGAGTTCCGTTTGAACCCTCCCCCTCTCGTCAGTTCCAGTGTCAGCAGTTGTTGTTTTGCGACCGGACATCTTATGGCACACGCAGATATGCTGGGACATGAACAGCTTGTCCCACTAAAGCCTGTTTTGTCTTGTTCCACTCTTCCTCGTCCTCCAGTTTTGTGGCGTGTCAGAGCCAGCTGGCTTGAGCAGAAAGAAGAGGAGAAATAAGCTCCTTATTGCAGAGTCGTGGTATTTGCTTTCCGCCAGGGTTGAGGGTTCTCATTATACCATGTTCATGAGGCTACGAGTGCTAATTGGTCTTCCGCCGAACACAGAAAGAACTCACGAAAAATGTGACCGCAGGCGATATAACCTAATTAGGAAATTTGCCACTGTACGCCGGCCAGATCGGGCCTCGCTATTGTTCTGCGCAGATAAACAGGCGCGTTTTCCACTCTGCTTTGGAGGACGCCGCTTTATCTTCACTTTAAATTATCAGCGAATGGCAAAAGGTA
This sequence comes from Enteromius paludinosus, assembly GCA_032361165.1. Classification (NCBI taxonomy): domain Eukaryota; kingdom Metazoa; phylum Chordata; class Actinopteri; order Cypriniformes; family Cyprinidae; genus Enteromius; species Enteromius paludinosus. The sequence goes on from JAUMHQ010000069.1 coordinate 17,395,821, forward strand.
CAGTACATAAAAAGTGCTTTTAATGCATCGCTGGTATTTTTTAACAAACCACTTTTGAGGAGTTGGCCGAGGTTCTCCTCCATTTCCCTCTAGGCAAAACCCAGCCAATAAATTCTATAAAGGTCAGGCCAAAAATCCTTTAAGACCATCATTCCAGTTATTATAATTGGCTGATTTAGTATTACTTTCAGCACCTTCAGGCATTTCAACTTATTTTTCAAGTAATGTAATTATTTGTGCAAGCTTTAACAACATGTACAATATGATAATATGATTCTTTGTCTAGGAATCTATAACAGAAATGTTTCATTATAAGGGAGACCGGGGCTAGTTGTCACAAGGGCTGAATGTCTGTAACTACAATATGAAGTTTAAATCAAAATTGCAATAAAAAGTGTGTATTGTACCGCAGGTAACAGATAAATGATTTATTATAGAGGAGACTGGGGCTAGTTCTCACAAATACTGCATATCTATAATTATTTTGAGGCAAAAGTCTAATAATTACAAAAATAGCCTGTCATAAATATATTTTTTTTAAAACAGAGAAATGTTTATTGTACATAAACCTAGTTCAAAGCTGTCATAAATATACTACTGTTTAACATGTTGTGGACAGCAGGGCTCCAAACATAGAAATTTTATGTTTAGTTATAAAATATTGTATATTTATAAATGATGTGTTTAACATATAAATTATATTGCTTATATATTGTATAATATGTATGATTTGGTGCTCAAGAAACTCATATTATTATCATAAATATGTTTTTCTATTGCTTAATTTGAGAAAAAAAAAGTTCAAAATAAATCAATTAAATGCATGCATAAATAAAAAAAAAAAATACTGACTCCAAACTTTAGTTTGGTAGTATATATGAAATAATTTTGCTTTGCATTTATTATTTTTTTTAGCTAACAATGGTGTTTAAAGAATACAAATTATTACAAATAAATAAATAAATGTCCACATTGGATTTTAATGATAAAAAATAAGCATTTCTGTCCAAACTCCTGAAAAAAAAAACACTGTAACTAATCAAGGACAGTTCTTTCATTTCTTGTTGCTCCTCTGAAATTTTGTTAGATCTTTGAGATCAACACAACTACAGTCCATCCATACTTCATCAGTTCACTACTGCACTAATCAACATCTGCTCGGTCTGACCCTGCTATCTGTCCACAGCGTCGCTCGTGTCTGGATTTCAGGCTAAGAAAGAAAAGGATATTTTCTGTTGTCTGGAAGCTTGCAGCGGGACTGTCTGTGATGGAAATAAAAGCCTCTCATTTATAATGCAGGTATCAGACGCACTGAAGGATATCATAGAGAGAGTGACATCGGACAGCCTGGGTCTTCATGGCCACGCTTGAATGGATCCTCCAAAGGGCCTCTCCTCTGTCCACTTCACTTTCTGTCCCCTCTGCTGTGGGCCTCAGGGGCCCCGGGGACCTCCAGGGAAGGGGTGGACGGACGGACCCAGACATTTGTGTGTGTGTGAGTGAAAGTCTAGCTCAGAGCTCAGGGCGTCTGGCAGGGCTGCAGTCTGCGTCGCATTCTGACAGAACAAGTGTTGCATGAGATGCGGCGAGGTGTCTCAGTGAGCCTGGAGCAGGTGTTGCTCATCGGCGACTGCACTGGAGCGAAGACCCTTGCGCATAAGACCACCCCAGCCAAACACCCGGGCCAGGACAGCTCACACACACACACACACACACACACTAATGATAATGGATTTGGGGTGAATAGGCAGCCAGATTCTAATGGATCAGAAGACAGCAGAGCACTGGGACGCTTACAGCTGCTGGTCAGGACAGAGGATGTTAAACACTCATTAACGTGCTGACATGCAAAGGCATTTAGGTTATGTGTGTGATTATATGCAGGTGGCCATTAAGTGTTACTTTATTTTTTATTTTATTTGTATTATATTTTATTATTTCTTTTCATAAGTATCCATTTTATTAAATAAAAATGCTATTATTTTTATTCATTTGTTCAATTTTATTTAATGCATCCAGGTATGATACATATAAAAATAAAGGTGCTTCACAATGCCATAGATGAACTAAATTTCACAAACATACAAGGAAACAGCAAGTAGCACACTGAAGTAAACGTGGCATTTTGAAGTAGAAAAATGTAAATGGTATTTTCTTTTAAAAAGCACAAATAATAATAAACAGTATTATTTACTGTTTAACTTCCAAAAATATTTTTACAGTGTAGCATACTGAAACTAAAACTAGAAAAATATGTTACTTTAAATAAAATAAACATTAACTGAATGAAAAATAAAATATGAAAAAAACTATTTGAATAAAACTCTTTTTTATTTAGTTTACTTTAATGTACTAAAACAACTAAAATTGAAATATTAATAAAAAACTCATAAAAAAAAAACCATATCAAAATTATAAAAACAAAAACTAAAATGAGTTTTTACTAAAAAGTAAAATTAAAATAAAAAATATAATTCATAATATTAATAAAAAATACTATAGTATCTTAATGATAAGGGGGGAAAAAATACTAATGCATGAAATAATTATTAAAAACATAATTTAATATTAACATGCATGATGATGATGATGATAACTTGCATGTCTTTTATTGTGGGCTGCTCATCTGTAGGCATTGAGTAAAGCTCTGTGTAAGTGTCCTGGTCCAAATATCCATTGAAGAGTTAATGGCTGTCCTGCTGATTGGACAACAGAGAAACAAACAAACCCAGCCAAAGACCAGAGCCAAGGTTCCCAGCGCTGCCCTCGACCCCGGAGCGAGCATCTGCCCGATCATACTGACCACACGCCTGCTTGTTTCACTGCTGCTTGCTTTTCAGATGATTTTGTTTTATAAAATTACAAAATGCCTAGTAATCAAAATTAATCCCGGAATGTTTTGTCTTATAAAACCTATAAAATCAAATGAGATGCAGTTTTACGTTTTAACTGCATAAAAGTCCTTAATTAAAATTAATAATTTTAATAAAACGTAATAAAAATTCTGATTTGCTGCTTTGCTAACTTTTCATTGTTATTATAATTATTATACTATCAATATTTTAAACAGTTATTTTTTTTTACATTATAAATGTATTTACTGTCACTTCTGATCAATTTAATGCATGCTTCCTGAATAAAACCTCTTTAAAAAAAACAGCTCACAAACTTTAAAACAGCAGATAGCTACTGTCGGATGTAACACCAGAGTGAACTGTGTGTAAATACCCGTTAAATGTGCATCTATGTGAGCTTCACTAAACAGAAGGAACGCAGGGCATGTTTTATAGCAGCCATTTGTAAAAAGAAATATCAGTAGGTGAGCTAGGATATGCTAGATTAATAGCCGGCCTCTCTCTCTCTCTCTGTCCCTCTCTCACCTCCCGTGCCATTACGGCTCATTGTAGGACAGGAGAGGAATAATTGTGTGGCTGGGTGACAGGCCATCTATCCACGCAGACTCATGCCGTTTCCTTCAGGAGTGCTGCCCACTAATAGGAACATGCCCTGGAACTCAAGCTGGAAAATACACCTCATTCCCGCACGCTTGTTTTTTAGGCCGTCGAGGATCCTCAGTCATCAATATGAATCTGAGTCGGAGAGGGTTTTTCCTTCTTTATCCGTTACTGCGAGCGCCAGCAGCCTGATGGATCTCTGCCATCACTTCTGAATGATGTTTGCCTTTCATTTCTATTTCTTCATCTCTCTTTCTCGGCTCAGTCTCCATCTTTCTTCCTCCGCTGTGCCCGGGCTGTTCTGAGCCGCGAAAGAAAGACATCTTTGAAATCGTCCATGGAAATGTGCAGTTTTGGGGGTCACTCATCTGCAGATGAAATGACTGTATTACTCAGGCCCGCTGTCAGCCGTGAATCAAATCAGCCAACTGATACACATGATTCTACAGGTCACTGAAGAATATTTTACACAGAGACTACATCAAATACTAGTTTTGTTTTTTTTACTGCATGCCAATAAGATAACGTGCCTTGGGATTATGTGAAAGAACAGGAAGTTACATATTAATTTAAACTGTTTACATAAAAGACACCAAAAAATACAGATTTTAATAAAAAAAATAAATAATAAGTTTTATATATTTTTAAAAACAAATAAATAATTATTAGACTAACAAAATACACTTTGTGTGAATATTGAATATAACATTATTATTAAAATTTATTTTTATGCATAAATGGGTGTTATATCATAACTATTTTGAGGAAAAAAAAATATTAGTAGTGGAAAAAATTTATAATATAAAATACAATTATAGAAATCAATTATAAATATTATACATTAATAATATTACATGCATTTAAAGATTAAAGAAGCCAATTAAAGCACCAAAATTTAAAATAAATGTATTTAGAAAATACATGTTTTAGTGTCATTGTGATACTATTATAGTTTATTTTAATCTATTTTTAATTAATATCGAAATGAATAGGTTTTATTTTTATATTTTGTTTTCATTAAAACTTTAGCCTTCTTTTGTCTTTTTATTATTAATAATATTATTATCATTTAAAAAATTGGCTTCAATTAATTTTTTATATTTTTATTATTAATATTAATATTATCATATTTATTATTACAATGCCATTTTTATTTCCATTTTTGTTTTAGTTAATTTAAATGAGTTAATGCATATTATTCTTATTACTCAACTTAGTTTTTTTAACAATAATAACCCTGATTCTGTCTGAAACTGTGCAGATATGTGCAAGTAGGGTAAACATTGCATAAAAAAAATCTCTTCCTAAATTAAATAATGCATGTAATTTCTGCATCAAATAGGCTGGTTGGACTGATAAATCTCACATCACTGATTGAAACAATGCTGCATGTGATGCAACTGCAAAAACAAACGCAGAATAGCAGTTTAGTACTTGTCAGTGCCTCAAGGCCTTTAGTTGTTGAAAGAGGGAATGTGGATCCAGATAACGGAGTGATTTGTCTGTGGTTCCAGGATCCTCCACACTCTCAGTCCTCGGCCTAATTTAGCTGTAAAGAGAAGAGCAAACACATACATTTCTCTTCTTGGAAAGAGGAAGAGCTCGCTCATGCTCTCCTCTGGGTTCACAGAAAGGGATGAAGAGGGAAGGAGGGGAAATAATAACGCGCTAGCCGCAGGTGGAGAGAGCGCAATCCCGCGGGAATCTCAGAGGTGACAAGCAACGTTGCCGGGAATGGCTGGCTTGCTGGAACTTTTCTCTCTAATAGACACAAATGGGCTCACTTCCCCATGCTTTTATGAGGTGTTTTATCTTGCATTGGGAAGGGCCCGGATCCGCCGTGACAGACTCTATTGGAATCTTTGGGAGCACTTAGGTTGGTAACACTAAGAAAAAGAGTTTTCTGCATTCCTCTGTGAAACCTCTTGACATTGACGGTGTGCAAATTTCCCCCCATGATGCTTTCTTGCAAAGACGTGCTCGTGTCTGCATTTCTGATTGTACTGTGTGCGAATGAAGACGGATGCGACGGTTCAGTCCGGTGGGATCAAACAGTTTTAGCCTGGACTGGATTTTCTACTGCAAAGATACCAAAACCAACACGGGACTGTCTTTCAGAAACCTTGCTCTTGTTTGCTGATGATGCAAAGTGCTGTCTGATGTGTGTGTGTGTGTGTGTGTGTGTGTTGTCTTCAGGGAGAGCTTGATGTCGTCTGGATTGGTGTATCAGATATAGTTCTCTTCTGGACGCTCTGAATTGCTTTTTATTTATTTTCAGAACTGCAAGTTAATGCTAAAGATCAGATCTGGTTCTGCTCTACAGGTTCAGAGCATAACTTGCTGCTCCTGTCAGCTGTGATATGCTGTAAATAAAGTTTTTAAAACTTTATTTTGTCATCTGAGATACAGTGATGTCCCAGACAGCAGAAAATATTGAAGAATTGCTGGTGAAAAGGCAGAATGGGATTCAAAACTGCATAACATTTATAATGCACGTATGTGTAAATCACGCAAGACACATTTAAAAAAACAAAATAAGCTAAGAACGGTGTTTGTGCACTGAAGGACCAAAAGAGATTTAACTCAGCTCCAAGAAGTGTTATTTCTAGAATTTCTAGAAAAGAATTGAAAGTCTTAAACTGACAAAAAGATGTCTCCTGTAAAAACTGCACTGCATTTATAATATTAATGTGTAGTAAAGGTTTATATTTCAAATAAATGTTTATCAGCTTTCACAAAAAAAAAAAGCAGCACAACTATTGCAACATTTGCAAAAATGTAGAAATGTGTCTTGAGAAGCTAATCTATATGATTTCTGAAGGATCATGATGCTGAAAATTCAGCTTTGATCAATTAAATATGGTTTTAATGGGCAAGAGAAGACTTCTTTTGAAAATATCTTTAAAAAGTCCTTACAACTCCAGACATTTGAATTATAATGTATACTTATTATTGTACCAGAATTTCCCTGATTTATATAATCCTGTTAAATTCTCTGAATTTCCTATAGTCAAATCTCAATGAACTTCCTAACAGTTAGTTCTGCCCAAATTTACTTTAAGGGGGTGGGCGGGCTCATATGTTCTCTCTGTATGATTAAGTTCTTTATCTAATTTTGTTAATTAGTGGTATAACGTTAACTCTTAGAGATTCCTCACACTTGAATCTCGATTTGCACCTTTACAAATCTTTTCTTGCGCTTGCAAATTTAATGTACGCTTGCAATCTTATGTACACTTGCACAACGCGTACTCTTCACATGCAAATCTTTAAGGCATCATTTTATCTCCATACTTTTCCTATATAATACACAATACAATACAACTTTGCACAGCCCTTTTTAAAAACAGCTTGATTGGATTGTTTTGTTTTCAATACAAACTCCTGGACAGTTCCAACTGATTCTTCTTCCATTCTTTTTATGTTTTGCTTGCTCGACTTGTGTACAGCTGAGGCTTGAAGAATTACAACTCTATGCAGCAAGCCTCTCTTGAATGACAGAGATTTGTGTGTGTGTGTGTGTGTGTGTGGTGGTGGAGGGGGGTTCGGACAGGCCTGCAGTCTTGCTGTCACTGGCCCTTAGCCATAAGCAAGGCCAGCCGTCAGCCAAACTAACAGAGGTAAACAATCAGACTTTACCATGTGGAACACAAGGAGAGCCGTCTGTGTGTGTGTGTGTGTGTTATTGGATTTTATGGCCTTGTCGCCTTTACTTCCATAAGGGCAGGGCAATTTTTAACCTGGTCACAGTCTTGCCATCTATTTTAATTGACCTCTCAACACTCTGATATTACTGGCCGACCTCAGTAACATCGAGAGCTCAGCAGAGCCGCTGCTACGCCCCATGTAAACTGATGAAAAAAACACATCAATCTGACATGCTTCAGATTGTTTCATGAGGATGCTCATTAAAAGCAATTATAAATCCCGCTCACCATCCACTCAAATATCAACAAGCAAGGCATTCTGTGTTAGAGTATATTATTAAATAAATAAGAAAAAAACATATGTTTAGATCATATTTCAGCCCCCTCAAAATTTGATGATATCATACTTTGCATAATGAAAATTAAGCTTTAAAACATTATTTTTGTATTAAGCACATTTATTCACATTTATCAGTACTGCAATTGTAATAAACAAAAATACAGTTTATAATATTATAATTAAATATACAGTACATTATAAAGTTATAATAAATGAAAACATTATGATTACAATATTTATTGTTTCAATTGTAAAAATATTTATTTACTGCATCATTGCAATTATAATTATTATTATTTACATTATTAAAAAAAAATATATATTATTTGATTTTGGGCTGAAACATAACTTTTTTTCAGATACACCATATGTTTTATAAATTATAAAAAAGTATAAGGCACAATATGTAAGTTTATGCCACTATAGGTCGCATTTTTAAAACAATAACAGAGGCGAAGTTCGATGGAGCGTTGAACACTGGGATATGTCGTTTTCACAAATCATGTTCACGGAAGAAAAGTTCATTTATATCTGTTTAATCATCTAACCACCTGCACATGACTATTGCTTACACAATGAATAATATATATTTGCTTCCCCGTCTATTAAAAAACACGCGAGAACGGAGTCTCTGCCCAGTCCAGGGTTTTCCCGAAGCTCCCTCCATTTTTGAAACGCCACAACGATATTTGTTCTCGTTTATTCGTTTCAATATCTTCTGGTCTCAGTTTGTATACATCTACGTTTCTTGGGATTGTGGAGAGTTTTTATCATGATCCATGATATGGAAATGCACAATAAATAACTACCACTTCTGCATTTGTCCACGCGTGTTGCCGTAGTATTCATAGAGGGAAACCGAGGATAGCGCGGATATTGAATCATTGATAGGCGGTAATCCTACAGAACTTTTGAGGTAACGTAATCACACGACTGCATGAAATCTAGAACACTGTACAAGTGGTTTTTGGATATTTTATTACAAAAATCTTACATATCGTGCCTTTAAATTCAAGTTTTAGATCACAATAATCCATCACCATCCTTTTTGTGTTACTTTAATCATATTAAACTACTGTTTGCTAATACAGATCAACATCAATATACAAGATGTTCAGAGGTTTAGTATGTTAATCAGCACAAATGAATTGCTCCATGTCGGAGAAAGCAGTAATTTAACTAGGATTTGTCTGCTTTTGTGAATCTCTGGTCAGTATGAAGCTCTGACAGACAGACCGCAGAGCTCATGGAGGACAGAGGTCAAGAGCTCAATCAGTTTGACTGGCAAAGCCTTGACAAAGACCCTCTCCAACAGCTGAGAGAGAGAGAGAGAGAGAGGTAGAGAAAGACAGGGCGTCCAGGCCTGAAGTCCATCAGTCAGGCAGGCAGTGAAGCACCTCTTCAATCAACCTCCATTTACCAGGCCAGATCAAGTGTTCTGCTCTGCCTCCGTCCTCACGGCCTGACAACACAGCTGCCATTTATCCAGAACCACCAGACCACACAGACACACACTGGTTTCTGTGTTTTATAAAGATATTCCATATGTGTAATGGTTTTTATACTGTGCAAACTCTATTTTCTATTCCCTTACCCTAAACCAAGTCCTCACACAAAACTTTCTGAATTTTTTGATCTTCAGGTTATATTAGGCTCTATTAGGTTAACTGTTAACTAAAACTATTAAATATTTTTTTATTAATATTAAATGAAATATTAGTTGAAAAACAGAACAAAACAAAAAATTAATAAAAGGTTTAAATTAAGATGGTAAATGTTGCCCTGGCATCTGAAATAAAATACTCATTATTAAACCAGAAACTGAAATAAAAGTTAATTAATTATTTTGCTTCTAACTCTATTTTAAATGCAAATATAGCCAAAAATCACAGCATAGCCATTGTCTATATCTTATGTGTACTTGGTTTCATTATTATGAATTATAAATAAAATTATATAATTATAAACAATTATAAATACGGATTTTAATCTAGATTAACATCTTGTAAGGTAGAGCTAGTTCAGTGCATTTCAGTCACTATTTCATATTCATTCCATTTTTCTGACAACAAACCATTAAATAAATGAGTGAAAACAGTTATACTGAGCATTAGGGTGCATTGAATAACATTATGTGACCACAGAGAAGCAAGATAATATGACACACTGACGTGATTAATATGCAAATTGATATATGACGTCATCTAGCAATCTAAAGTGGGTTTTAAATCGGATGTGTGGAAGGTTAAATAATTTTTTGTTATTAAAATTTAAGTTCCCGTTTCAAAGTTTACAGATAGATGGTAATGTGTGTGCCATTGATATGTTCAGTGTTCATGTAAACTGTTTAATAAACACTTCTGCCACTTTTTTTGAGCCTCTTAATTAGTTTGGTTTTTTATGTAAATTATTCAATAAATGCCGTACCGTGCCATTCATACTGAGGTATTACCGTACCGTCAAATTTTGATACTGTTACATCCCTAATGAATACACATAAATATACTGTATGTATACATTTAAAAAATATATGTGTGTGTGTGTGTGTGTGTGTGTGTTAGAGTGAAGTTTTTGTTTACATATTAAAATGTATAATGTACGGTATATATATACTGATACACATGTATAAATTCAAGTGCATGCATGTATATATAAAAAAAATATATGTTATGTTTATACATTAAATATATATATATATATAAAATATAGGAATAAAAACAAATGTACAAACTTATTTTTTTATATACACACTGTATTTGTGTGTATTTATATATGCATTATAAATATACACAGTACACATACATAATGTAAACAAAACCTAATTTTGGATGCAATTAATCATTTGACAATTGTAATGTGTGTGTGTGTGTGTTTATATATACACAGTACATATAAATTGAGTGCACACACATTTTATATAAACTTTTTGTAAACTCAAACTTTTTTTGAATACGATTAATTGCAATTAATCGACTTGATCCCTAAATACTATAAATAATTGTGGGGGAAAATGGTTTAAAACCATTTTTTTTTTCAGAGAATGTACAAATATAGGGTCAAGTAAAAAGTTCACCGTAGTGTCAGCCATGTGTTTGTTTTTAAATAAGATTTGAAACAGACTATGCCGCACACCTCTTGTGATGCTATTCTCCATATATCCCATTAAACATCAGCTGACACCAGGTCAGAGTCGAAGCGCCTCAGAACAGACTCTGTGAAGTGTGTTCAGCGCTGTTGCAGATGCTGTGAGAAGGCCTTTTCCTTACACGCGGGATGAAAACAATGCTGTCTGGTCTTGGCTTCTGTCAGGAAAGTTTTGCCAACTCCACAAACTCTCTTCAAAGGCAGCTTGACAAAGGAAGCACAAACACACTCAAAGACACCTGAGTTCCACCCCCAGACAATGAATTCAGAGATTTCTCCTTCATTCCGGGGAAAAAAAAAGAGAGGTAGCGACATCAAATATTCATTCTGAGGGCATAAGAAACTGTAAATTATACATACTTCTTCTGTGTATTTAAAAATATGCCACGATATGATTAGCATTGATATTTGGGTACAAATGACAAGCGGGTCTCCGATTCGCGGTGGCGTCTGGGCCTGAGACTCTGTTCTTTTGGGTTCCCCCTCTAGCACATTGTCATTGGCGTGTCTCATTAATGTTTAAAGCCGAGCCGCTTTTAATTGTCAGGCCTCTGACAGGTTGATGGGAATGAGGTGGAAATTAACTTTCCGCTGCCATGCATAATGTAATTTGGGAGGCCGTCGCCGGTGCGCTGGAAGATTGAGACGGCCCTGGACGTCAGCGCTTCAAGTTATTATTTAAGCTTTATTTTAAGTCCTTGCAAACTGCCGATCTAGGTCATGAGTGACAGGTAGATCTCAAAAGTGCCGTGCTGAAGGTCTGGATGAAACTTTTTGATTAGTACTGAGAGGAATTAAATCAATAAAGAAACGCTGTAATTTTAGTCTAATTAGAGACTTTTCTGAAGTAAAAGGTGAACTCAAACCATTCATTATTTACACATAAGAATAACAAAGTGTGATAAATGGTATCTGCGCTACAAACCAGTGTGTTTATAATTACAGCAATACATTATAATGTAATAAAACTTGTTTGCAGTATCATAGAGCATAAGGAGCTGTTTTGTACAGCTAAAAATAACTGGAAACAGATGTACGCCTCACACGCTCCACAGGTGCAAAGGATGATATAATAGAATGCCACAAATGTAATATTAAAATAAATGTGAGAATAATATAATAAATGAAAATGAAATGATAAACATGTTTGTTCAGCCATTACTTGTCTTGGTAAATTACTTTAAATTACGATTCATTTAAACACACTGGTTCATTCAGGAAAGAAACAAATATGAGCGAGCCATTGAATCATTCACTTAAACGATTCAATCACCAACACTGATGATTCATTCAGGAAGGCCACGCCCACTTAAGGAATGTTGCTATGAGGCGCTTAACGGTTATTCTGTGCTGCAAATATTAACTCTAAAAAGTATCTTGTTTCTTTGTTTGTTAAAAATATAATGCATGAAAGAAATATGGCACCCATCTGGTCTGGTAATGTACAGATAATTTACTCTTAGTCTAGTAAGAAACAAAACATTTTGGCTGCAATTATTTGATTAAAAATGCTGTAAAAACAGTCAAATATTTTGAATTTTATTTTAAATTGATTTGCCAGACAAGACGACTGACTCAGCGTTATGATCGCCTGTCAATCAACCTATTTGCCAATGGTCAAATAACTGCTTAATACTTGTTTATGGAAAAGTGAAGTTTTTGTATTTTAGTACTTTAAAATGACAGCAAGTTCAAAATAACAGCATGTATTTGATACAGAAGTTTTTGTAACATTCTAAATGTGTTTACAGGCACTTCAGATTATCTTAATGCGTTCTTGTGGAACTAAAGTAGTAAAAAAAATTAAAAACATGACCCCTTAAAAATGCATAACATAAAGAGGAATAACATTTAACTACAAAAACTAACTAGGTCAACAGAAGTAGTCTCACACCTGCAGGGCAATAAACCCTTCTAATGTAATGGTAGTTATCTGGTCAAGGTTTAAGACTCAAACTCCCACTGAGGGTCTCTCTCTCTCTCTCTCTCTCTCTCTCTGTGACGTGTTACCCTTGGTCGTGTTCATTTTAGCATCAAAGCCGTACCCCACATGCACGCCTGCGGCTCGCTCTGTCTTCCCCCTCCCCCCGCTGATGCTGTCTGACTCGTCTGCATTCTCCTGTTTATGAATGATTAATAGATGACAGATCTGTTTTATAGGCACATCATGGGCTGAGCTTTCACAGTGTCACTTTTGACATCGATGCCACAGGGAGGAGAATCGGCCCAGCTATCTTTCTCTCTCTCCCTCTGTCTCTTTCTCCCTCTTTTCTTTTTTTTCCACAGCTGTGTGACAGTTTAAAGATAAATCATTGAAAGCAATGTCGTTTGCTTCTCAAAACTACATCTCTCATGTCTGAAGACCCACCAGACAAAGTCGTGACAGAGGAACATGCCGTTTTAGGTGCGACACGGGTCAGATTAGGATATTAAAAAAGGAGGAATTCATACAAAAATGAAAACTCTGTCATTATTTACTTGTGGCTTTCAAATACAGACAGAAGGAGAAATTATAGAGAGTCTTACTGCAGCTGTTTTCCATTCAGTGTCAATTCAAATCCACAAAAAAAAGCTTAAAAAAAAAACTTAACTAAAGTTATATTTTTACAATTAAAAAGTTAACTTAACTAAAGTTATATGTTTGGCATCAAGTCAAATGCTTACAAAATCATTTTAAAGCCATATTATGAAGAAAATAAATATTATTCATATTCAAATTTAGTAAATTCAATCACCACGGTCTCATTGTAAATATAAATATTTTTTTCCATAAAATACCCAGAGTTCATATTGCATCAAATAAATACATTTGAACTAATACATTTGACTCTGCTTAATGGCTCTAGAAGCATTTGATATGTTTAACATAGTTAAAACAATTAAAAATATATATATATATAAATAAATGTATATATTTAAGGAAAGAAATCTAATTTACATTTAGATTTTGAAAGAGGTAATCTGTGAAAATATTACATTGTATGGTTTATTATTTATTTGTTTATTTATTCAAGCGGACTTATTTTATTAACCAAAGCTTGAGTAAAGTTGCAAACATAGAAATAAATATAAATATAAATATATATATATATATATATATATATTTTTTTTTTTATATATATATACAAAAAAAATTCTACAAAAATTTTATCAAAAAATATAGAAAAACAAACAAACAAAACAATTAGACAAATTTTTTATAAATATATATAAATCCTCAGTTTGTTGTTACATCAAAATATTGCATCACTTGTGTTCTGTCATTTTAACATACTTTAACATACAGTGCATGCAATGTTGGATTAACTGCAGGTTGTGAAGAACGGCATGCTGGGATTGTTGCAAGCCCATTTTTTTTCTCCATCCTCGCATGTCACAAAGTTGACATTAATTAGTAATGCAAAGTGAAAGTAAAGGACAACGACAAAGCAATTAGACACAGCCGCTCTCGAACATTCAAAAGCAGCGAAACAAGTGTTTTGATTGAAGGAGCTACATAAGCATGGCCGCATGTGACAGCGCAGCCTTGATGTGTTCACATACCATAATGGCACCGAGTCGAACGCCACAGACGCTTCATTAGAGGGCCACCCTTCTGAACGTCTCCTAAAGTTACAGCAGTGAAGGGTGCATCATGTCTCGGAGATGTTTTTAATCTCTTTGTTTTTGAGATGAAGTGAATTTGGCAGACCAGGCTATCGGAACATTGCCTCTCTAAGTTGCAGTTAGGCTGTCGGCCCCCCGTGGGACCTCGCCGTGGCACTGACAGATAATTGCTAATTGTTAGAGGCGCAACCTGGCACAATAACGACTCCACACACGACCCTTCTGACGAGTTTTGCCGCCTCTTTCATACTTGCTCTAAGATAGCATGGCCATAATAAGGCCAGATTTGTGGAAGCCGCTTGTATCGTTTGTCCTTTCAGATGTTATTAAAACATGAGATTCTCGGCCCTGATATATTTTTAACTGTGTTAATGCATTTTTGGCTTGTCACCCGCTGACAGCACCGCCATAGTCTGCGGCGAGCCACCAGGGAAATTTACATGCATTTGAATTTGCACTGCCAAGCCCTGCCATCTCCCCCTGACAGCCTATTTAGCTGGGTGATAAGTTAATCTGGGTCTAGCTCACAGGGTGCTGCTCTCGGTCCACAATCTTCTGTGGGAATCACGATGAACTCACGCTGATCCACAACCGGCAGCCAGTCCTCAAATAGACTGCTACATACAAACAACAAAAAAAAAGAACAAGAGTGAGAGGAATTGTGTTCGTGTAGAAGCATCCACTGGGATTCTGACGGAAAGAAGTGACCGGTTGGAAATTTAACTGAGGGGAACACATGTATTTGGACACTTTTTATATATTCATTTATATTGGAGAAGATGCTCTAAAACTCACTGCAGACAAATTTCCCCAAAATGTAGTCACGATAAATGTACATCTATGAAATAGATCTTTTTTAATATGTTTGAATACATTTCTACGCAATATATATTTTCTGATTTTTTTTTTTAAATGCATTTCCTTCTACTAAGTGAAGTATGATCTCACAAAATGTAAAATTTTCATGTGTGTGTGTGTGTGTGTGTGTGTATGTATATAATAGTGCTGTCAAATGATTAATCGCGATTATTTGCATACAAACTAAATGTTTTTTCTTTATATAGAATATTTTTGTATACTGTGTATATTTATTATGGGTATATAAAAACAAAAACATGCATATATACATTTAATAAATTATGTAAGGTTTACATATTGTTTTGGTTAATTTACTAAATTGCCACAGTTTACAATAAATATTAATATGATACTTCGTTATAATATACTATGTCATTGTTGTTTTACCCTTACAAAAATAGATCATAAAAATAATAATAAAAATAATATATAATAATAATTATATA
>JAUMHQ010000069.1:17434999-17447245 GCA_032361165.1 Enteromius paludinosus
CTTAAAACATGTCAGTGTCATTGTTCTGTGTTAAGATGCACACCTGTAATATTTTCATATAAGGCATTTTTGTAAAAATTGCTTAAATATCTTCATTTTAACTAATGCCTAGTCTTGGCTTAAGCTAAACCCCGTTTGTGAAACCGGGTCTTTATGTTTATATATAAGTATGTCTATATGTCTCTGCTCACCAAGGAACAGTAATATTATTTACATTTAAAATAACTGCTGTTTTATTATGTAATGTATCACTTTGATGCAAAGCTGAATGTTTAGCACCATTACTCCAGTTTTTAGTGTCACATGAAATACGGTATGCTGATTTGCTGCTAAAGAAACATCATTATCAATGTCAAAAACATTTGTGCTTCTTGTAACTTAAGATGTAATATTTTATGGAAATCAGCATTATTTTTTTTCTCTGTGATTCACTGATGAATAGAAAGTTAAAAGAATACAATTTTCTTTAAATAGAAATCTTTTGTAACAGTATCAATATTTTAAAATCTAAAATGTGACACTGGACCGTCGCTGGGGTATATTTGTTGCAACAGCCAAAAATACATTGTATTGGGTCAAATGTATAGATTTTTCTTTTATGCCAAAAATCATTAGGAAAAGATTATGTTCCATGAAGACATTATGTAAATTTCCTAACGTAAATATATCTAAACTTATGCATTGCCAAGAACTTCATTTGACAACTATACAGGTGATTTTCTCAACATTTATTTATTTTTTGCACTCTATTTCAGTCTTTCAAATAGTTGTTTCTCAGCCAAATATTGTCCTACATCCTAACAAGCTATGCATCAATTCAAAGCTTATTTACTCAGCTTTCAGATGATGTATAAATCCCAATTTCCAAAAATGTACTCTTATGACTGGCTTTGCGGCCTGGGTTCACAAATACATTACAGATTGCACATTTTTTGAACAGTAAAATTGGAGAGAAAACATACTGGTTCAATATCTAATGTAATTGCATCCGGGACAAGTCCTTTTTGGGGAAACTGAAACTTCCCATTCATTCCTTTTCCCTCTCCTATAAGATCCAAGCGCTTATATAAGCGGAGCTGCATCTCAGCGCTCTCATGTTCCACTTATTCAAACGCGTCCCAGCGACTAAATTTCCCTTTGTTTGAATTCTCCTCCAAAAGCGCGGAACAAAGAGACAATTATTTTGTTCTTGTAGTGCCGGCCTCAACTTTTCCAGCATTCTTTTTGAAGTCGCCCCGCAGACGTTTTTATTTTGTTTGTTTGGCGCTCTGACTGACAAGCTTTGTTTGCTGTTTGTCGACTCTGCATTTGAGGCTGTAGCGCCACGATTACAAGCTTACATCAAAGTTCCTCTCTTCCCCGGCATCCCTGCCCTGCCGGATCCCAGCGGAGCTGTCTGCGCTGACAGCCGCTACGCCTTACATGCGACAGGGCGCGTGCGTGTGTGTGTGTGTGTGTGCACTAAAGAGCGAGAAGTGGGTGCTTCAGGCTGAGGACTCTACAGGTTTTGCTTCATGGCCTTAAGCACTGAGGTTGTTCTCTTTGTTGCGACTGCCATGCGGAAGGAGATAAAGTTGACGCGAGGCTTCCAGGCCGACACGTTAATCTGGTCATCCCCCAATCCTCTCGTTCCCGCAGCCCCGCTTCAAGTCATGTTGCTAAATCCCCCATATCTCCCTCCCAGGCCCGCGGCTCTTGTGTTCCAACAATGGCCTCTTAGCGGGCCTTGGACTGACGCCCGACTGTCTCTCTCTCTCCATCTCTCGCGCCTGGACTCTTTTTCCCTTTGTGACAGCGTGTGTGCGCCACTTCTGCATTCGCTGACTTGGTGGGCCCCTAATTTGCGTCTTGAATGTGTATTTTGATGGAACAAAGTGGGCCGAGAACACAAGACGCAGAGCTGCAACAGAGAGCGAGACGGAGCCCCTGAAACACAGAGAGCCGGCACGCCATTAAGATTTCTGAAAAATACATCCAATAGCGCAACAACCAGCTCAGATATCGAATTATTCATGCGACTAAAAACTTGCAAAGCACCTCTTCAACTCCGCTGCGCCCGACTGCGGCTCTGTGTAGACAGCAGAGTGCTTTTTTCTCTCTTTCGGAGTTGGAAGAGAGAGGTAAGAGGAGACAAATGGCGTATGCGAAGCAGAGGGACAGTCGGGGGAATTCGGCACCGTCACCTCCTCTGTCAGAAGAGCTCCTCAAATCTCATTTGAATGCTAATTATTTTGGTCAGTTTATAAACTATAGATCAACCCCAAAAGTCTCGGCGGATCTTCTATAGATTCTGTCGTGGCCGTCTGGATCCGGAAATATCGTCCCGGGAGGACGCGAATCACCTTGCTTTCTAACATGTCCCCTGTCTCGGCTTCTTTCATTATACAACACATAACCTATCAGATATTCCTGCTTCTGCTGGCACTCCGACCTTGTTGCCATCAGTAAGTGAAAAAAAAGGCACAAAGCTCGTTTTATCTCGCCTCAGCTGCCGTTCACAGCTTTGTTTTCCTCTCTCCGCCACTTGCTCTCTTTCTGGGCTTTTCCCCCACGGAGCGGGGCCGATGTCTTAAGAACTCGCAATTCTTCTCGTTTTTATTGAGGTTTTTTTGCCTGCTTTTCCTCTCGAATGAAAACACTGCATGAAGCTGTACAAAAGCAGCTGTGTTGAAGACACACAAAGACAACACTGAGAGCGACACGACAGAATGACATCGCACCCATTATACCCCAGCAAAACTGTCTACATAGTGTTGCATTGTGTCATGTCGCTCGATTGTGGCGTACATGAAATAAAAAGGCAGAGCACTGACTGTTTAAATTGTAATATATTCAGACTCTGAGCAAGCAACACGACATGACTTTCGTACAAAAACTGCACCAAAACATGCTACGTTTGATAGTGCATACCACCCAGGGCTTTTGTTGGGACAGTAGTATGAGATGTTACTTCTGGCCAACATTTTATGATTATGTCAGATTTTAAAACAGATTTCTGTGATTCGTTAAACATTCAGAAGCGCAATTTCACTGGAAACTATAAATGTTAACATAAATATAAAACAATGAGACATTTTCAACCCACTGCAACTAATGTTCTTCATGGAGCCAGGCCTTGACATGAACCAGCAGAATTCTCATCATGTCTGCTACATACAGTACTGTAAGAAAAATCCACTTTGCCAGGCCTTGAAGCACATGCACAACTGGCCTCAAATTGTCTCATATGCATACTATTTCTATACTGTGCTCAAATGCATATTTTCTGTATGTCTACAGTATGCATACATTAGAATATCCAGACAACTTACTGAATTTGACAAAACGCAACATTTATACAAAACACAGTAGAGGTGAATAATGCATCTCATTCAATGCATTCATCTGGATCATGCATTTCACTTGACCTTCCATTTCCAGCAAGATATAGTTGGATTAAAACTTCAAATTACAGTAACTGTTGCTTTTTGTAACTGAAAGTTATTACATTTTCAACAAACGTCATGAGACCAATAGAGTATACTGTTCAAAATGCATACAAACCATGTCATTTTTAAATATCCTAATCTTTAAAAAAGTTGTATAGTTTAGTACACAGTAAATACTGCAGTATGCAGTATATGGTAGTATTGCATTAGGAAACACTGGCCAAATCAGGAACGGCATACTAACATTGTGCAGTATGCAGATTTTCTGTATACACACTAAATTTTCAGCACAGTGCAATCAAAATTAATTACTGTATCCTACAAGGTACTCATAATTTTTAAATGATTAAAAATGCAAATAAAGGCGATTCATCAGAATTACTGTTGACATTCGAATCAAGACAATGAAATCCAAAAGTTCATTAAGAAGCTAAACAGCACTGGTGCAGCTGTTAACTGTATAGCATTTACAATCTGTGACCTTTAGATTTTCTTTAAGAGCCTGATAGAAAAGGAAAAAAAACTGTGATTTTGCATCAGTTGTTTACCACCCTGTTTACAAAAGTATTCCAATTCAACTCCTATTGTTCATCTCCTCAAAGGGACTGACGGCTTCCCAGAAGAAACGTGTCAAGATGCCGCTCATTCAGCAGGATAAAAGTGCAACCTTTCGGCGTGCGCTGCACCGGAGGCCGCGGAGAGCGAAATCGGGGGTCTGCAGCCCCGGCCGGAGTCTGGAGAGACTTTCCGGCGGTCTCCCGACGGCGTTATCGCGCTCCGCTGCTGCTACAGGCAGCCGGTGCACAACAAAAAGTCATTCTATAGTTATTGTCTGCCCTAATTGTTCTCAAGACTTGAGATAAGTACACTACGTGACGGAGAATTTCAGAGAGAACCCCCACCTCCCTCGGTTGCGCAGTCATTAGCGATGAGCGCGGGGGGAGGCCGCTCAAAAGCACTTGACTTCCTGCCATCTGAATTAGCGGTTTCCTTTCTTATTTGTTTTGATGGACAAATCGCGAGGCTTTCATCCTTGCATACTTAAAGATGACACCACAAACTGGCAGCCTGCGCTATTGTTCTAGCTCGCATTCATGCGACTCAAAGGAAGGGCCGCTCCCAATTTAAAGGCGTTTATTAAAATTCAGACTAGCCATTACACGGCAGAGCGCGGGGAGAAAGCGCGCGAAAAAAAACGAACAAGCTGGTTAATCAAAAGTTAATTGTACAATTTTCATGTAGATGAGCGCGGCATATACATGACTCCCTGCTCTGCGATTATTGAAATAAATAAACGAGGCTTCTAGAAATGTGGTGGGACTTTGCGGCTGGTAAACAATCAGGCCGAGTTTAATTTGTGGTAAACAAAGTGATTATCCACCGGGGGTACGGAAGGAGAAGCTAAGGTTAAATGAAATTTGCAAATGTACAGATACAAGGCGTTTTGTGTTGGAGTCAAGCAATTATAGAAGCGGTTTAATGAAGCAAGGTCTGGCGTCGGGGGAGCCGTTCCGACTTCAGACGACCTACAACCAGTCACACACTTCTGAGGAGCACATTAGAGCAAGAACTTCACAGAGAGACGAGGAAAAGACGCAGATGCACGCTTGCATGAATGCTAGGGATGTGCAGATGTAAAAAACAGACCTATCCCGTGGATCCGCTGAACTACTAGTTATACCTTATAGAGTATTGGACCTGACACACATCAAGTGCGTAAACACAAAGTGTGCGATCTTTATTGTCACAAAATCTAACAATAAAGAAAAACACTGTCAGACAGTTGCCAAACCTCTAAACAAGTTGTTTTTCAAAGACAGAGATGCCCAAATTAAGGCCCATTATAATATCACAAGTAGAGGGAAAAACATCACTTTTTTTTGCATTGAAATGTGGATAAACAATCAAAATGTATTTGTTTTTTGGACAGACAATATTACATTATACAGTTGGACAAAGCAACACCACTTTTTGATTTTTGGATCTTCAAACTGAAAGGTTTGCCCTAAAATTGAAAACCCTTGGCAATTTAATAAATGCTTTTATTCAGTGCTTTCATTTTTGCTTTCAGAATAAACCCATGACCTTTGCATTGCTAGTACCACCGCTTGAGCTACAGAAAGGATGAATACAACAAAACAGATTAAAACTAGATACAGTAGAAAGGCAATATTTATCCACACTCATCTATATAGCATACTCACATGTTGCATATGGCATATAGTGCTTTTCTACATGTCATGCTTCAAAAAGGACCAAAAGTATCAGCGAGACTTGTGCTGACTCATGCAAAACTTTGCATTAATTCATGCACTATATTTTCAAGCCTTCAGAGAGGACGAAGAGTACTGCACATAAATCTTATAAACTACTTTAACTCTATTTTGTGGTTCTGTTTGTGCTGCTGAGGAGTCAAAAAATCATATTGCAATTGATTAGTGATGTGATAAATAGAAAGCATTAACAGCATGCGTTTGACAGCGTGATAGCTTAATAAAAACCTTGACTTATCAGAGTTATTTGTGTTTTAATCTTCAAATCTTGCCTTTTGAAACTAGCTGAAATAATATTTTATTGCATTTCAAGTAGGCCTAGCAAAAATATCTTTATGATTTTAATTAACAATAATAACGTTTAACATGCATCTGTAATTTGTATTGCGTAAATAAATGCACAATGATCAATCGCATTAGTTCACTTTCCCTTTCTTACAGTCTTGCATAGCGGCCTAAAATACAAATTGCTTATATTGTATTGATTCAAAACTGTGTTTGCTGATTGTTTTGTCTCTAATGGGAATAAAGGGTTTTGCATGAGCCAACTAGTTCAATATCCTAACATTTCTGAGAGTACAAATTATAACAAGCTTGTCAGGAAACACTGCATGCACTTAGACACTATATATATGCATAATCACACACACATGAACAATGAATCCTTCCCTAGAATTCATTTTGTTCATTCCAAGTGTAAACTCCAGACTACCTGGCTCTGTTAGCAAATTAATTCGGCTCTCATCTTAAGAGACGGCTTCATTTGTTTTTAACTGCATTTGAACACAGTGAGTGTGAAGCACGGTCCCTTACGTGAAGCCTGCTGGCAGAGATCGGCCCCTAATGCCCAGCTCTATTAGGGCACAGGCTCTCTGCTGGGCTTTGGCGGAAACGAATCCACAGTTTCATTCTAACCTCCTGTAGTTTCTTCTTCTTTTGTATGAAATTAGAATTTATTAAAGCACTTTGGACAAAGGCATGCTGAGAAAAGTAAAGAGCCAAAGTTGGGATATCTTTAGTCGGATTGAAAGTGAAGAGCACATGGCCCTGGAGGGACCCAAGCGCTTAGGAGTGATTCTCTGTCTTAGTTTTAACAGCCACTTTGAGATCTTTCAGGGAAAATTCGCAAAAAAAAAAACAAAGAGTAGGAGTATAAACCAACTACTGTAGCATGTTGGCCTACATGTTTACCTAACAGCCTTAAAACAAATAACGTTATATAGCACGATTTCACTCACCAGAACTGCCTCGAGATGTTAGTTTCACGGCGTTCTGTTGCATGTGAAGATGATTTCTGTTAAATAAAACTCTGATAAACTATTTCAGGTCACTGTTATTTACCAGAGAGGCTTGAAGGAAGATTAGGCCTCGATCTGCAGCAGATTAGTAAACACAACAGTGACATCTACTGACTCAAAAACGGAAGTGCAGTCTTTATCAGGGAGGAATCTTTTCTCATCTTTTGTCACACAATCCATAACTATTTTGTCATAGCTGTATTTACGTGTTTTTTCTGTTGAACTTTATATTATAAAAAAAAAAAAAACGTCTGTACATAAGTACAAGTATTTAAGTAGTTTTGTTTACTTTTTTTATTTGTAATTATAAATAAAATTAATTTTAAAAAAGTAAGATGAAATAAAAACATTACAGATTATATACAGTAGATCCTGTGTTCATGTAAAAAACAAACAAACAGACATACAAACAAACAAACATGTCCACTAGATGGCAGTATCTGTTGTTTTAGTGATACAAAGTTTGTTATTTATTTGGTTGACGTCTTGGCTCTTTTCAAAACCTGTAAAAAAATTCTTGATAAAATGTTTATTTAATAATAAAAAAAAAGCTGATTAAACCTTTATTTAGGATCGTAAATATTTTCCATTTATTTATGTATTTATATTTTAGAACCATTTTTAATATTTTAAATAATCGTTTTATTATTTCATATTATTATTAATTGTTTTTCCATTATTTTTATTGCTATTAGTTAAAAAATATTAATAAAACAGTTAAAAAACATAATTTTAATTATATAATTATTTCTAGAATAAAATATAGACTAGCAGACTTTATCCTTTATTAAGTAATTATTATTTATATGCATTTGTACATTTTATAATTTTATTGTCTTATAATTTTTTCTTAGCCTTTTTTTTTTAAAAGTAAATCTTTATCCAATAACCCCAACTAAAAATAAGACATTTAGAAACGTATTTTACTTTATTATATTTTAAAGCTGATTTGCATTACAAATGTATTTTCAATATTTAAATTTAAATGCCTTTGATTTAGACATCTTTAATATTTTAAATAATCATTACAGTTAAATACAATTTTTTTTTTATAAAATATCGTTTTTGTATTATTATTAGGAGTTAAAGCATATTAACTCTTTTTTAACTTTTGTTATGGTTTTTTTTATTTAGCATTTTTTCTTTATTATTAAACATTATCATCATGTATGAGCCTTTAGTAAACCTGATTAAACCTTTATGTAGGCCTATCAAATGCATATCAAAACAAAAAAAAAATAAGAGACAGGACAACGATGTGATTTCATAATGCATTTGTTCATTTATTTGTAAATCCTTGGCCTTCTGCAAGGCAACAATCAGTGGTGTGTGCGTGTGCTTTTAAAAACCTGTGCAGAATTTCTCAGCATCATTCTCAGGGGAACAGAGGCAGGGCGTTTAAGGTCAAAGGTCATCAGTCTCATACAGTTGTTGTTTCTGTGCAAGATCACATCTGATAAAAATTCTTGCTGATGTTGCACCATGTAAATGTTTGTGCCTTTCTTACGAACAATACTTGATCCTGTCAAACCTAAATAATCTCACTCTCTATGGATATTTGCTGCTTTGAAACCAAAAAAAAAAAATCAAAATGTTCACATTTGCAATGGCCGATGAGCACAATGTTAAAGACAGGAGCAAAACAACTTTTTGACACAATGATATCTTTCATAAATTGTAAGACAATAACTCTGAATAAATAAAATGGCATGGAACATTCACATACATGTTTTATCTGGCAGGACGTCCTGTCTGCGACAGGGCATAAATACAAACCACCTACAGCTTTACAAATTCTACACGAGTCGCTTAATAAAAAAAAAAAATAAAATAATTAGTTGAACAAATAAACAGACAAAACACTATTTTACAATAACAACAAAAGTCCAACTGGTATGATCGGTTCATGAGAAAGACCAAAAGTAAGACCTGTTATAAAGGAGACAAAACAGTGTACAGTTTTGCAAACTTTAGTAGCCTTAGTATATTACAGATAGATGTGGTCTTTTAGTAACATCGAGGAGAAGTGCATAGCAAAATAGAGCGCGATTATCTTCCAGTCGCGGTGTAAAATCCTGATCGACTGACGTGTAAAAAAGCATCAAACTCAAACATTTAAGGCAGATTAGATCATTTGAAATTGGCATAGTCTGAGAAAATGTCGACAAAGTCCTGTACCACTCTGTAGCAGAAATCATACTGTTCCTGCAGACAGAAGGAAACAACAAAATTAACATACAAGTCATTTTAGAAGAACGAGTTAGAAATGATTTATTAAGAAATTTAAATATGAAAGTTATGATTGTGGTTGTAAATGTAAAAAAAAATCTGTCTTTTTATATTAATAATATTAATTTAGCCATTTAGTAAGATTCATTTGACATTTTTTACATTAAATTGAGTATTTTAATATTTTTTTTATGCAGTAATATTATTAATTACATATCAATACATATTATTTAAATTATCATTTTATATTATATGCATTAAAAGTAATTAATTATTTATGAAATGGACATTAAAATTACTATAATTAAAATAAAATTAATTTTTAATAAATTATTATTATTAAAAGGCTTATAATTTTAATGCATTTTAATTTAGTCTGTTACTAATTGTTCATACTAATTTATATTATTATTCAATTAATGTATAGAATTGATTTAAATAATGCAATTTTCATTACAAAAAGTAATGATTCTTTTTTTTATATATAATTAATCATAGATTTAATGTTATTCATAAAATGTAATTAATATAACTAATTATTTATACTCATTTAATTTATTTCGATTATTATTATTTAAATAATTTCTAATGCTGGATATGCTTATGTTACCTATATGATTAATTCATTTGCTAATAATTCATTAATAATTTAAGCTTTCAAAATCCTTGGTATGTAAGAGGTCAATAACAACAGCAAGTTACCTGTTTATTGTAGCATTCTGACGGAAACTGCTGATGGATTACCGTGATTCATTTTTGATGATGGTGATGAACTGTGTATGTATTAATGTGTAATGGATAAGTGTATAGGTTTATACTGACCACTGTCTGCACCATGTGTGGCCGCTGCATTCGTAAACTCTTCACAGTCTGAAACACATCCAGCAAACCCTCGGCTTTTACTCGCTCCAGAATATTACTGAGAGCGATAAACGTACCAGTCCGACCCGCTCCGGCACTGCACAGCACACAAAAACATACCACAGGCATCGGCAGGTTAGGAACATACTGACTGACACAACAACAGTTACTTAAGTGTCAGGATTATTACAGTTAAAATGACTATACTAGATTAAAATAACAGTTAATTGAAAATACATATATACACATTTTGGAATGGCTCATTTTAATCTAGTTGATGCACTAATAAAATAAAAATGTACTGAAGATGGTAAATACACGACAAAATAATAATGAAAAAAACTTTCTTGATTTAAAAATTATAATGAAAATGGCAAATATTGGCAATAAATATTAATCTATATATTGCTAAAAAATAATGACAGTAACTTCATACTAAAATACACTGACAGTTGTATGGGTGTTGTTTTCTTTGTTGCTAAAAATGATTAATAAAGTTTCATTCTGAAAATGTTTCTTTAAGTTTGGTAAGGTTTGGATTCATCTTTAATAATTGTATTAGAGCATTGAAGTAGAATTCTAGAGCATGGTGTGTTTCGTAACAAAGCTTCAGGGAGTTTGTGAATGGCAGAAATGCCAATAATAATTTTAACTGTAAAAATAATAAACTTGTAGGGGCAGTTTCCTGGACAGGGTTTAAGACTAGTCCTAGATTAAAATAAATGTTAAGAGCTGTCTAACCTGGAAAAGACTTGCACTGAGATATCTTAAAATACACCATTGCCATTGTTTGGTCTTAAAATGCTCACAGATAACGCATTTTTGTAAGACATGTTTCTAAAAATTCTTAAATGTCCTAAATTAGCAATTTACATACATTAACATAATGTCTAAATTAAAGCAAATCCAAAGGAAAAAAACTAAACATTTTTGAAATCCTGACCAAACCATGCTGTTGTGGTTTAGCATTGACTTCCATAGTAAGTTTGTTTTCCTACTATGAAAGTCAACGGTGACTAAAACAGCCTGGCTACAAACTTTCTTCTTTTGTGTTCATACAGGTCTGGAACGACTCGAGGGTGAGGAAACGATGACAGAATTCTTGGGTGAACTATTCTTTAAGAGAGCGTTACCTGCAGTGCACGGCGATGGGGTGGTTGCCCGACTGCTGCTGTTGTTTCTGCACCGCTGCGATGATGTCGATCATCCCTTTACCCTCGGCTGGGATCCCGATCTCTGGCCAGCCGTGGAAATGAAAGTGCCGAACCAAACGCGTCTGCTTCTCCTGTCAGGAACACACACACCAACATGCATTACTTAACATTCAAACCTGCTTCCTATCCTATTCCTTATAAAACATGCCAATGCAAATCAGCTCATAATGCGTGCTCACCGAGCCGTATGTGAGCAGCAGATCTCTGAGACTGAACGTGTCGCACAGCGTGTCTCCTTTTATCTCCACCGTGAAGTCTCCGTAAGTCACCGAGTCCTCTGTAGGCCAATACTGAAAACACTTGTCCTGCAACACACACAAACACACTCCACATGGAAAAGCTGACAGGATTTGCTCTGGGAAGTCGTGTGAGAGTGGATTTGTAATGTTTGTGTGTGTGTGTGTGTGTGTGTGTACCTGATCTCTCTCCTGCAGTTCTGTAAGCATCACAATTGAGTGACACTTCCATTCCCAGACCATCCTCCAGAAATCATCCACCGTGTGCGCCAGAGGACCCTGTGTGGCGATGTAATAGTCCTTCTGCCGGTACCCCTGCAAAACACAATAACATGAGCACCGCAGACCAGCACAAACGGCCTTAAGAGTGTAAATAAAACTAGAACTGTACAGTTTAAAATGATTTCTGAAGTGACACTAAAGGCAGGAGCAATGATGCTGAAAATGCTTGGAAAACAGAAATTAATTAAACTGTTAATAAATATTCAATTGAAAAATTGTTGCATTTTAAATCGAAATATTGTTTCTGAATATTACTGTTTTTACTGAATTTTTGGTCAAATCATTACAGCCTTGATAAGCATAAAATACGTCTTTTGAAAACAAGTATAGTAAATAATGACACATTCTTCCAACTTTTACCCTTTGTGGATATTTTACTATATATATATATATATATATATATATATATATATATACATACTCTA
>JAUMHQ010000069.1:17453736-17467541 GCA_032361165.1 Enteromius paludinosus
ACATTTTTGTATGTAATGACTCAAGCAGTGAAATGAGGACTATTAGTTTCATATGGAATGACTATTCAGCATTCACACGTTTAGTTCATTTTGACTGATTTAAACCGAGGTCCTGACTCTCTGCTGTCATTCAAAAAATCCCATGACACTCATCATAAAGAGTAGGGGTGTAACCCCAGTGTCCTGGCCAAATTCCCACTGGCCCTTGTCTATCATAGCCTCCCAATAATATTCATTCATAAGCAAATAATAATGTTATAAAACAGCAGAGAGTTGTATGAAAGCAATTGATGCATGTCCAAAAGCATTTGCAATTTGTTGCAAGGAATGAGAAACTTCTACAGTACTACTGTATGATGTGCACAAATGACTAATTGTTTTGAGAAATGCATTAAATGTTGTGCAAATGTTATGAGAAATGCAGTAAAGCGACTGAGAAAAACTGTAATACTAAAACAAATATTTTTGTACTTGTAAATGTACTTAGAAATTAATTAATGCATGTAAATGAATGAATGAAAAGCAGCTAACCTGCACTGCTTTGGTAGTAATAACATGTTGCTGTTAAAATAGTCACTATTATTTTATTTTATTTTCTTAATTTATGTCTTTCTTTCACAGCTTTTTAAATATTAATAAAAGACATAATAAACTACATAATAAATACAAATATAAACAAACTTTAATGGCACAAATATAGCTGCTAATAGTTACTATTATTATATTCATTATCTTTAGATAGATAGATAGATAGATAGATAGATAGATAGATAGATAGATAGATACTGTAGACAGACCCAAAAGCCAACAAAAGACAAGAAAACACGAACGTCTTCTGCTAATCATTTTAACACAGAGAACACAACACAAGGTCAAAACATCTGACTCTGTAGATAAACATAAACAGATTACATGCCAATAGTGTAGAGTAAATCAGTCCAGCACTGCACTGAGCAGCTGTAAGTGCATTAGAGGAGTAAAGGTGACTTCTAAGACACCATGATGTTAATCTGAACTCTTAAAACAGTCTGTCTGTCAATCAGCATTATCCAGCCCGAGAGCGCAGGCTAAATCTCTCTTAATGAGAGTTTGCTGACTAATTAGGTTAAAGCCGGAGAGAGCTTTATCAGCCATTATTAAAATCATCGATTCCAAGCCCCGACCCAAAGCTGATTTTAATCTCCTCGCCGTTCTGTGTCTTATTGATTCGTCTTTCTAGAGACGCTCACATCCGTGATGGAGAGGAGAGAAAGACGAGTCCTGTGACATCTGAACAACATAGACGATCGAAATGGAAACACTTGTTACAGAAGAGCATCAACAATTCAGGTTTACTGGAAGCAAAATCAAATATAGTTTAGTGGGTCTGTAGTGATGTTGTTTGCATACAAGTGCTTTTTTAAACTATGTGGAATAAGGATGAAGACTTAAAAAAATAATTTTTAATTATAATTGTCATTAAAATAAAACAATTTAAATATTTGTGTGTGTTGGGGTCTTTATTGTAGATTGTCAAACACTACAATATTAAATGCTCATCTTCTGAATCATCTAAGAAGAGTCACTCTTTCTTTATTTAGTTGACATTGTCAAAGGGTGTTTTTACTTCCTGTTTTTTTTTTTTTTTTTGGAGCGTTGTAAAAATTTAAGAAATCTTTAAAAGGGTTTGAGAAACAGGAATAAGAAGCACAAATAGCAATGCATACTACTACTAAACACGTTAACTACTGTAAATAATGAACAATACTATTTAACAGACCAGAAGTCCAGAAAAAAAAGGATTCATACCTCTTTTCGCTCCTTCAGATTCGTTAGCATTACAATAGTAGCTGATTTCTGTTCCCATATCATTCTCCAGAAGTCTGCGACCGTGTCTTGTTTCGGACCTGAAACACAGAGATAATCTCCTTGAGTCTTATTATATCTACTGAAACTCTTGTCACTTTCTGAATACTCACTAAATCTTATTTTTACATTTAGATGCTCTCACCTTGTGCTGCAATGAACTTTTTCTTCTCTGTATAACCCTGGAAAGAAGGAAGAACTAGATTGTGAAACCAACGTTTAAATGCAAGCGAATGCATGTATTTTGCTTCACTATATGATGCATGGCTATGAATACTGACACATTGGATTTTCTCAGTGCACTGATGCATTTCTACAGCTTTGCAAATCACTTACATCGATATATGATGCATTGATATAATCTGAGCATGGGACTCCATCCATCTGTGTTAAGATCACTCTGGAATGGTCATCTGGACAACGGGAAAGAACAAAATATATGTTTATATCTGCACATAATCACATGTTTGATTGCTTCTCAAGCCCTGATGGAAAAAGTTTACAACATAAAAGCTTTTAAAAATGAGAAATAAAAGCAAAAATTGAAATGCCATGGATGCGGGCGTAAGGAACTGAAAGTGGTTGGTGTTTTATTTGGAGAAGTTCTGTTAGATGTGTGAGGGTAACAGCAACAAAACGTCAGTCTGACATCACCCAAAAGCAACACGTGGGCAACAGAGCATTAAAACATGCCCAGCACCAGCAGTGTTGGCCATGTTACTTATAGTAACCTAGACACTCATCAAATCCAATATATTACTGTAATTATTATTAACTCTCTATGGACAGCTTGGGAATAGAATCACCATTATATTTTTACAGCATCATAAAAAAGGAAAAAAAACACCATTAGTAACACTGTTTATTTAAGGCCGTTATAACCATCACCTGTTTTGTTTGTTTGTTTTTTGTCTATTCTCCAAGAAAGTTCTTTCTGATTCTGATTTTGTACCAACATCCAGTAAATTGTTGTTGTTGATTTTGTTTTGTTTTTTAAATTCCTAATAGATTAATTTTTTTAATATGTTTTTGTTGTTGTTGTATTCTTATTGTAGGTTGTTAAACACTATAATAGGAAATACTCATCTTCTGAATCATCAAAGAAGAGCATCTCGGTTGCGTATGTAACCCTCGTTCCCTGAAGAAGGGAATAGAGACTTCACGTCGGATATGACCGTCGAATCGGGATCTCAATTCGTCTGCCATATCCGAAAGGGAATCACTGGTTGTCGCGAGAGGATTTCCAAGAAATCAAATAATTTTTTTAACTATTATAACTAACATATTTTATCCATAACTAACAAAAGTTAAAAAAAAATAGTACTTAATAGTTAAATTTGGAAATTTCTTTCCATTTGATCGCGACCCCTAAGGTGATTACGACAAATTAATCAATAGCGTCAGTAGCAGCAGATCAATTTACAACACTTTCCGGTAGTTTCATCTCTTTATGCTTGGGATATTATTTTGGTTGAAATTAAACGTTGGTTAATATCGACCAATATGCACCGTTGTGCACAACATTTGTATATGTTAACCACTTCTGAGGATAGTGGGGGTCATGAGTCACTGGCACGGTTGTTTTGGGGGTCGCGAGCTGAAAAGTTTGGGAATCCCTGAATTACTAGACTGTTTCGGCATTTAAAAAACAGAAATGTAAGAAACCATGTCATTTGCAATGTTTTATTGTTGATGTTTTGCATTTATTTGCCTTAATTTGGGGTGTGGCCATTATTTTATGGCAACTTAATTTCTGCACGTTCTGGGTGATTTTGTGATGTTATTTGACAAATATAATATATATATACACACACACACACACACACACACAGGACAACGGACATCCTGGGTGTGACTCATTTTCATTTTTGTGTGTTAATATAGCACATGTGAAAAGAGGTTTGATGGGAAGTATTTTTTCAAATGCCATTTGATGTCCTGAAATACACTGAGCATCTCACAAATGTTAAAATAACTGTCTAGAAGCAGTTGCGGACACTTGAATATTGTGAATATTACTTGAATATTGAACTTTGTACACTTTTGAGTATCTGTATTTTACTTGAGTTTATTTGTTTCTGGATATTTATGACTTTAACTTCAATACATTTGAAACACAAATAACGTACTTTTCACTCCTCTACATTTCTACAAAGGTCCTTAAAGTAAAAGTCATTTCAGTTTTAGTTTTTTCTTCTCTAAAAGTTTTTACAGGTGATAGTCAGTGATGAGAGACAGTATCATTGTTTTCAAAGCAGTGTAGCTATGGTTGTGCGGTTGAATTAGCAGGTTGGATTAATTGTTTCTTTATTTAATTTTTCTGATTAAAGAAATTTCACTGTACACTTGATTCAAATGTGGATGAATGATTTCACTTTGATTTGTGCACACACTGCTACAGCGTAAAAACACTACCATGCTGTTTTGTGATGGAGGGTAGGAGTGTTAAACACAGAAACGATTATGACTGTCCCAAAGTAATTTTTTTTTTCAAAAGATGTTCAGTTGTTTAATTTCTAAAAAGCTCTTAAAAGCTCTTTATTACACAGATATTCTGTAGGTTGCTTCAGAAGCATAAGGTATTGCAAGTCAAGTCACTTTTATTTCTACAGCGCTTTTATCAATACAGATTGTAGCAAAGCACTGAACATTATCAAGTAGGAGAACAAAGTGATGGTAATGTATAATGACCAGATTAAACTTTATTTATCAAATGCATTTATCAAATGTATCAAATGCACAGACGGTCTCTGACGGTCAAGTATAACACACAACAATCGAACCATAATGAAACTATGCATTGACTGGAAATTTACTCATAATACTTAAAATTCACCCAAAAAAAGAAAACATGCCATTAACTAGCCTCATGTCATTCCAAACCCATAACACCTTCATTTTTGTTTTCTTTGCGCAAAAAAGTATTCTCATAGGATCGCAAAACTGAAGTTGGTCCACTGATGTCACATGGACTGTTTTACCAATGAATAACTTTAGCTGTATTGCTGTCTATGGAGGGTATCAAAGATATCAAAAATATCTTAATTTGTGTTGCGAAGGTCTTAAGGGTTTGGAACGACATAAGGGTGAGTAATTAACTACAGAAGTTTTCTTTTTAGGTGAACTAGCCCTTTAAGTACTGTTAAAAGCAAGTACTTCTATACTTTCACTCAAGAACAAATTTGTGTTTACAACTTTCACTTGTAATGGAGTAATATTTGACCAGTTTTTGACCAGTTTTTTTTTATATTTTATCTATACTTTTACTCAAATAAGTGGATTTGGGTACTCTGTCCGCCTCTGTCTATAAGCCAAAATAAAGAAAAAATGATACTTTGCATGCAAAAAGATGAAGGCTATACTTTTTTAATCCCCAATTTTCTGTTATAGAATCTCCTGATAACAATATTGAACATCATATATTTTGTATAAATATATGCTTACATTAGTAATTAGGATTATTCATTAAATAATGCATTATATATTTGTGCTTAAATTGTGGTTAATAACGTAAAAGCCAAATTTGATTATATTACATGTGTATGTGTGACAAATAAAACAAATAAAAAGAGAGAGAACTCTTACAGGGTAAAATGTTTGGATATCTGTTCTTCTCCTTGTTTTCTTCTTTATTGGCCTCCTCACATGTTCCTTGAGTCGAACCCCCTGGTAATGACTGTAAACAATACAAATCATACATGTCAACACCCAACCAATACCATACCTCCATAATCTTATATGCCAAGTCAATTAGATCTTTATTAGGATTCGAGACTGTCAGGGAATAACAGATGCTGTACGTTTTTCTGTTTTACAATTAAAGGCGTTTCATAAATTAAATTCAGCTGGCAGTAATTGCAAACTGTGCATCGTCTGATTTCACGTAATTTTATTGCACTGGAATTGCTACTTAAATCATGAATTCTTGCAGAATTGTGCATACAAGCAAAACCAATCATGCTGCTCAAATTCCCACCCAACCTGTCATTTTGTTATAGACTAAATGGATGATATTACTGGTGCTTTGTTCCTGTATGTATGGGCCATTGTTTGACCAGCAGATCCGCTTCCATTCGGACTTAAATGGTTTAAGTGGCCATTAAGATTGTTGAGCACAAACATGGTTTCCAAGGGACAGAAAATTCACATGGTTCATTCAGTGTGTGTTCCTGAATCATGGGCCTGTGAGAGGAGCGAACCATGAATCATGAATCTAAAAGCAGGGGAGAGGGGCTTTCTCGAATGACTCAATGCCTGATTGAGCCTGTTGTCCATCATCTGTCATCTGACATCTCAATTCCAGTAATTCTCATTGGGAAATGAGATCAGTTGAGCTGTCAGCAAATGTGGAAGTATATTTGCTGATCCATAAGAATACCAGTTAATAATGGCATCATAACGCATAATCAGCTACTTTACGAGCACCAAGCAAAATAACAGTCTGTGCCACTAAACACACAGAAAATATCAGACTGCTGAACTGATTGGTGTTTTCATGAAAATTCTAGTAACTGATTGCTAATAGCAGTGTAATAACACACATGACCCATTCTCACTATTAACAAGCATGCTGGCTGTTTATTAGTACTCATGCTTTATTTTGCATGAGTATATCTGAGATATCTCTTAATTCAATCCAAAAACAAAACAACCTTATGAACTATTAATAAGAAACAAACTAGGTGCTCATTGACGGTATAATCACAGTTAATAGTTGGGTGATAGAGAGAAATAAAGTGTGAACATCAATTTTGACACCACAGCAAAACTAATATGCTACAAAACATGCTACTATAATAAATAATAGATAAATGTTAAGCACAATATTGAATACTGAATGGCATTTAGGCTTAAATAACTTAAATAACATAAAACTAATGAAACGTGTATTTATTCTATTTAAATTCAGATCAATAAAATGTGCTGTTTGTTTGCCAATTTCATATATATATATATATATATATATATAAACATTTTATGTAATGGTTTTCAGCCTTCTATTATTTTTATTTATTAAAATACCTAGCATTTTTTTCACTGGGTTGATAAATAATATATTAAATCTGGTGCTGCACTGTAGCTGCATTAAAATTAGCTTTTTTTTCTTCCTAAATTTGTGCACCATTTTTAATAACACACCAAAAATAATATGCTCGAATAAGCATTTGGAATTTAATTTCTCAATAAAAACAAATTATAATTAAAAAAAAATAAAATAAATAGAATCTCTGACTAATTAAATAATATATTGAAGCTTATTCGATGGTGCAGGTCTGTAAAATCAGTTATTTTAGATTTCATATTTAAATCTTAAACGGCTTTTAAAAAGCTACCGGAGTTGTTATTGATTTATTTTTCTTGTTTTAAGCTTTTCTTATTAATGTTTAATCAAGAAGGGAAACGATATCATGATATCGCTATCTATGATCAATATTCTTTTAAAACACACTCACGTTGTACTCTTCCCGGAAGAGTTTCCCATCATCGGCCGAGCGTATCCGATACTCTTCTTCCAAGTTGTCTACAGGAATGGGGAGATATGTTTTGGATGTAGAAGGGGATCTGGGGAGTAAGACCACCGTTTGCTGCTCTGTGGAGGAATACAGTACATGAACGTTATAAACAAAGACTCAGAAAATGAAGAATCTCCAGGGGAGTTTATGACTGCAATACACATTTTTTAAAGGTTTCGATTGAACTCAAATCTAAAATCATCTGAACAACTGAAAAAATAAATAAATAAATACTACAGGCTGTTATATCTATAAAAAACATTTACTTTTTGATTGCAGGAGACATTCCCTGTCCTTATTTTTGATTGATGATTGGGTTTCATATTAGGGGGGGAAATCTCTAGAATTAGATTAAGAATGTTTAATTCCATATTTTAGACAAGAAGTTGTCCCATGAAACAAAACATCTAACCACATACTGCTAAATGCTTTATTATTAGGAGAATATGATGTCAAACTTACTGTTCTGTCACCCAGGAAACCAACCAAACAAACATACACAATCAGATTTTTTTTTAAAATTTGATTTAATAAACGCATGCTTTGGTGAAGGAACTGCAGGCACATTTTTTAAGAGACATATGCATATATTTCCCTTCTAAATGAAAATGAGAAATCCAGCAGTGACCCTTGTATCAGCGAAAGAAACCCACAACCATTAGGTTAGTGGTTAAAGCGGATGAGATGTTAGATATTATAGAGTTTAGAGTATAAACTTCATGCCCGTATATACCACTTATACCTGACCTTCTGACGGCCAGCCAAGATCATCCTCATCCTCATCTTTATCCACATCTATATATTCCTCTATACAACATACACCACACACAAACACACAGAGTGGCTGGTGTTAGATCAGCACTTACACTTTATACAAATAAAACCACTTGGTAGTCTGCATAAAGTTTGCAGACTTTTTTTAAAAGAAATTATTACTTTTATTCAGCAAGGACTACTTTTTTTCACCAAAAGCAACAGTGAAGGCATTTATAATGCTACATTATAGTATTCCATATTAAATAAATGCTGTTATTTTTTCAACAAATATACCTGCAAAATAAAATATCAGGGTTTCCACACAAATACCAAGAGGCACAATCATTTCAACATTAATATTAATAATAAATGCATATTAGCATATTA
Organism: Enteromius paludinosus; assembly: GCA_032361165.1. Classification (NCBI taxonomy): domain Eukaryota; kingdom Metazoa; phylum Chordata; class Actinopteri; order Cypriniformes; family Cyprinidae; genus Enteromius; species Enteromius paludinosus. The sequence goes on from JAUMHQ010000069.1 coordinate 17,462,238, forward strand.
CAATGATTTCTGAAAGATTGTGTGACACTGGCGACTGCAGTAAAGATGCAAAAAATGAGCATCACAGGAATAAATTAGATTTTAAAGATCTACAAATATAAAACATTTATTAGAATCTGTGATAATATTTCAGAATATTACTGTTTTTTTTTTTGTGAATGCTATAGTGCCATTGCAGAGGCATATGAAAGCTTGCACAGAAAGCTGGAGAAAGTCGGTAAACCACTTCCTTTACACAGGTGTGATGTTTAACTGAACAACGAAACATCTCATTGATTGAAACGGCAACATTGGAAATGCCATTTGACACTAACATTTCCTGCATATTTAGAGCATGTCGTTTGCCGTACCCGCTCAAGAAATATTCCTTGAGAGAGATTTCCGTCAGGATAGCAGGAGAAAGAGTTCAGAGGAAGTCTATTACATAAATCTGCTAGACCTTCGACAAGACACACAGTCTGCGGCGACAAACGGGCTCTAGATAAGCAGAAAATCTGAGCACAATGTGAAATCTGAACATCTAGAGGACATTATGAGGGTCTATGTCTCAGGAGAACATGCCGAGATTCTGGGGAATTAACCCTACATCTCAGTTTGATCTCCATTTAATCTCGCAGCTGTCTAAGAAACCCAATTCTGGTCTTAAACAGAGCTCTTTTGTGATTTTTGGCTAACCATGAGCCACAGTTTTTGTGTTAAACAAGCAAACTCTAATAAAAGCAAACAGGAACAACCATTTAAAAATGAACAGCTTCCTCTTTCACATGGTTTTAGAAAGATTTAAATATTTTTGAGGAAATATTGATCATGAAACCACAAATTGCATTAGAGTATTTTTCCCCTTTGTATGAAACTAAACTATCAACAAACCACTTTACTTTTAAATGAGAAAAGTCTAAAGCTAAAAGTAGCTCAGGTCCATTAATTAACTTTAACTAAGATGTTTTAAACTAAGGTATTTTCATTGTTACAGTAGTTTATGTTAAGTAACGCATTTAACTAACACTAACTAGTGGAAACTTACTGTAAAGCATAACCGGTTAATAGTCTTTTTTTAGGATGAATGGGCCATTTTTTTTTCTCAATGGCAGAATGTTTTAACTACAGTTAAAAACAAAAATAAAAGGCGTTATCTGTAAAAAAAAAACAACAAAAAAACAAAACCAAAAAAAAAGCTTAATCCTCAAAAATCACCATACACCATACAATATGACCAATATACCTCAGCCAAAGTGATTTAGTTTTGCAATTACGGAGTAGTTAGATATAGAATAGCACGTGTAGCTCACAAAAACAGCTCATGTCCTGTTCACAAAACATCTTGAGGCAACAGGAAGTCAAATATAGCACATTTGATAAACTGAAACTTGCCGAGACATCTTACTTACAACAGAGCTCTCTAAACCACAAGCTTAAAAACGACTAAACCGGCTCGAAGCAGATAAAGCCACCGCTTACCTTGCTCTTCCACGATGCCATTTGGTACTTTCTTGTCAACGGCTGTGATGACAGCTTTCCTCTGGTTTTTCAACCTAAAAGATGCGAAGAGCATAAGGTTTAAAACATGAAGACAACACGTGTGACAACAGCCTAACGTCAAATCTGCCTCACCAACGAAAACTCGAGCTCTTTTTCATCAGAGGCGCTGTTTCTCCACAAACACACGCTACACAACAGGCTCTCTACCATGTAAAAAAAACCTGAGGGTTTACCTCGGTGAGGCTGTGTCTGAATAAGTGCGTGTGTGTGTGTGTATGTGTGTGACAGCATGTCTCAGTTCCTGGACCCGCCCTTAATCAGAAAAAGGCGGGGCTTGTAAGCATGACAGTGTTTGACTCACAGTGTGTGTGTGTTTATGTGTATGTGTCGTACCTGAGGCAAAACCAGGTCAGCAACCCCACAAAAAGCAATAAGATGGACAGACACAGCAGTATGGGCAGGATGGGTGCGCTGGACGGCACAGAGCCCCCTAAAGGAAGAAGGAGAGGCAGTTAAACCCACAGCGAACAAAAGAACAGGAAACTGGCCCGCGAACAGAGCCGCTGGAGCCGGAACGGCCACACTTAGCTGCTCCGGGGCTGAGCGTTTCAGTGAGGTATGGCAGCCAGTCAAGCCAAGGCATTATTAGTGATTTAATACAGAGCCCTGTGCTGTTTTGACTGCGGGATAAGCACCGCTCATTCATTTAACAGCAGGTTTGACATGAATCACCCGCTTAACCCTGAGATCAGCACTTTACTGCAGCCCAGAATCACAGCCTGCGTAATCCACCGCAGATTTAACACAAATCCACATGGCCACACTGATGCTTATGTGATGCAGAAATGCTGAACACGAGAATCATCTCGCTGAGAAATGTTACACAAATACAAAAGTCACGGTTCCCATGACTATTTTTAGTCAGTTTATAAGTAATGCCTGCATTGTGTAATCAGTGTATATATATATATATATATATATATACATGAAGACTTGATAACTCAGTTTTTAACAATTCTCTGAAATTATGTTTTTTCATTGTGTATTCCAAATTAATCAAACTTATTTAAATGTATCAAATTTAAACATATTTAAAATGTTTTTAAGTATGAAATCTAGCACCACTGTAAGCTGCTGTTTTTCACTCATATGTTGGTTTTCAAAGTGACTTTATATATATATAAAAAAAAAAAATTACTGGGAAACTGGCAGAAAAAAAAGTTAAGTAGATAGAGCCTTTAATTAATTGATTAATTAATTGTAACGAAAGAAAGGATTAAGTAAATAAAAAAAAAAAAGATTAATGAGGACTTACCATTATTAGGTCCGTCAGAAGTGGATGTGTTTGTTTCTGGAGTTGATACTGTCAGGAAAAAAACAAGGACCATTGTGTCTGCAAGAGAAGAAGAGAACATTTCAGCAGGTTATTTAGGAAAAAATAATATAATTTAGTGTCATTTCCTTAAAAAAAACGTGACTCTATATTTCAGTCCACTCAAAAACAACAGGGCAGAAAGACGAAAATGTTTCATTACTCGTCCACTAGATGTCCTCAAAACCCTTCAAATACAGTTCACTCGCAAACGCTTTACTCCCGAGAGCATACTGACATTTACAACAGAGCAAGATGCAAACTCAAAAATCTCACTTTCAGACAGATTAGACATGACTATTTATGTAGTTTTGGGATTTTAAGTGTTACACAAACCATAAAGCTAGCTAAACTGAGATAAAAACATCCTCACATCTGAATTAAGCTGTGAATTTGAAGCTGTGTTAAAAGATATAATGTGCGTGATTCAATCTGAATCGGTATTTTGGGGAAAAGCAGATTATTTATTATGTGACTGACACATTTGCAGAGGAAAAGACACGCTTAATGCACAAATAAGTTCTGCGTCACGCTTTTAACCCAAACTAAAACTGAAAGTGATGCTTGATAGTAAATCATCAGATATTCAGAGCAAGCTTCTGAGCTTCTCGATCTGGAGGACAGATGTCGTGGGCTACTTCTGAACAGGGAAAGCCAAGAGGATTCATTCGGCCTCAGCTCTGCCATCAGCGCTGCTCCAGTGAGATAAGATACTCCACAAAACACCCACGCACAGGCGCTGATGCTCTTCATTGAGAAAATGAAGTGGGTGCTGGTGCTAATTCACTAAAGCAGAACAACGCATATACAATAACAGACAGAGCCCCGCAGTCCTGCGATACACACACTACTCAAACACCAGCCCTACACCAAATATCGGTGGTTCAAATAAAGTTTAAACCAAAACTATTTCAGGTATAATTATGCATGCAATTTTAGTCTTAATTTGAGCCGAATGTGAACTGCAGCATGAAATTACAAGCCATTTACGTTCTCAACAAGACTCCATCTACAAACATTTTTAATTCTATATCTGACATATTTAAAAAGTGAAGTTGGACATGCAGTGAGAAAAAAGGAAGGGAATTATATGCATTCAGAACTGGTCATTTACTAAAACCACGAATATGCCCTGAGGAAATAAATTAAATAATAGCTGAACCGCAAAAAAGCTAAAAGCGTATTATAAATTTAAGTACAGCAACTTAGCAGCCAAAACATACAGTATGCATGTCATTTTAATTCAAATCCCTGATGCTAAAAAACAACGATTTTGTGCTGCATTATGATTGCACCTGAGTCTTTCTCCCTGGTAACCTCTCAGGCTGCATCATTCATCAGGCAGGGTGTGAATAAAGTGCCTTCTGCATTAGCTGCTGTGATAAAGCGTGATCAAATGGCGCATTTTTCGATAGTATCCCAGAGCGCGCTGGAGTCTGGACAGCGGCAGAGAATTTGAGTCGATACAGTATCCCGCGGCAATTAATAAAGACCCGAGAGCTGCCTGCAGCGGCAGAAAGACTGATGGCAGAATTTTAATGAGAAGAAATGACCCTCCCCGTATCATGCGGCTCGAGGCCGAGAACAGAGCCTGAGAAAACAGGTAAGCAGGAATATATTTAACACATGCATGGATTGCATGCAAATAAACCAATGCCGTTTCACAATTTAGAATGTGCTTTTTGTCCAGAGGGACATCTCTGTGGAGATTCCTGGCGTGAGATGCTCTGTTCAAGGGCACAGATTTCCTCATTGACAACGCTTTTACACACACACACACCACCTGCACATTGGCGCATTTTTGCTGGGACACAGCAGGGAACTGTTAAAGTAAGTGGGGCAAATCAGTGACACACATAAATCTTGTAGCCACACTTTAGAGCAGCCAATGGACTGTGTTTCGATAACAAGGACACATTCAATTGTTCCATATTGAAAAAATGTCATTAGTGAAAGAATATAAAAAAAAAAAAAAACATTGTTGAGCAGCTTTTTTTCAGGTACATGTTTCTATGAAGTGTAGGTTTAGGGATAGGGGTTGGGTTGGGGGTTAGAAAATATCATTCACCTGATGGAAAATCATTGGAAGTCTATGTAATGTCCTCACTGAACAAACAAACAAACGTGTGTGTGTGTGTGTGTGTGTGTTTGGTCAAATATATGCAGCCTTGGTGACAATTTTTTCAAAAACATAAACCTTATTAAACCATTTGTTTATATATATAAATACCCATTTTTTCCAATATGTATATACTTATTTATTAACAATAATATACAGTGGGTACGGAAAGTATTCAGACCCCCTTAAATGTTTCATTCGGTTATATTGCAGCCATTTGCTAAAATCAATTAAGTTCTTTTTTTTTCTCATTAATCTACACACAGCACCCCATATTGACAGAAAAACACAGAATTGTTGACATTTTTGCAGATTTATTAAAAAAGAAAAACTG
>JAUMHQ010000069.1:17467641-17484448 GCA_032361165.1 Enteromius paludinosus
AGCCTCATGGGATAGAAAAGTGTTCATGGTGTGCCTACTATAGAATTTGGCCGGAAGCAGTAGGTCATCCGGGTACTAAGTGTAGTAAGTGAAGTAAGCGATTTCGGACGCAGCGTATACCTTCATTTGAGTCCAGCTGTGTTTGATTATACTGATTGGGCTTGATTAGGAAAGCCACACACCTGTCTAACAGCTCACAATGCATGTCAGAGCAAATGAGAATCATGAGGTCAAAGGAACTCCCTGAAGTTGTGGCAAGAACTGAATACTTTCCGTACCCACTGTATATGAACAAGATCGTTATTAACAAGAACATGTTGGATAACATTTTAAAACAAACACTGCTATATTGTTTGTGTTCTCAAAAATCTTTAAGCTTTAAATGATGCCAAAGGTACAGTGATCTAAATGTAAAAATAAGAAAAATAAATGCGCACAATTAAATACTGAAAATTGATACATTACAAAGAATGGATTAGTTACCAGTATTACCAAGAACAGTATTATGCATTAAGGTTAAGAACGACTGCATTTTGTTACTTAAAACTAAATCAGCCCTGATGTTAACTAATTTTTACCTCTGCATGATCATAGTCTCCTTCCTTCCTCTCCGTCAGCGTGCATGTGATGTGTTTGTTCTGGCTGAGCTCAGGACTGGCCTGCTGTGTGTGCCCCCAGCGGAGAGGGCTTCTGAGACTCATTATTGTAAACAGGTCATGAGGTAAAGCTTGCAGACAGGCTCCTTTCATACCAAAGACATTTGCAGATAGCCTCGGGTGAGGCCTTAACCCGTCTCCAACATGTGCCGGAAATGGCCTGGGATGCACTCGCTGTATCAAATGGTAAGTGAGACCGTATCTGTTTGCGTTTGTGTGTGTGTGTGAGTGCGCTGCTAACCATGAATTAATGACGCTCTGCCGTGGGGTTTTTCAGCCCACACGAAAACTCCCAGCGACTGCTCGCTCTATAAATGAGGAACGCTCCTCATCATTTCCTTATGCAATCAGTGAAAGTGAGAACGAAAGTACAGTATATGCATTTTTTTTTCAGTATGAAGTGTGCAAATATGTACTTGTGTGGGTTGAATGTGTCAGTCCAAATTCAAACACCTAAATCTGTTGAACACAGAGTATTTCTCTGCTCGTATAAAAACCGAAAGAGAAACGAAAACTGATGTAGACTTTTCTACATTTCTACAAGAAATAATTATCAAGAGTTTAAATTTTCAACAACAACAATGTAAAATTATATATATATATATATATATATATATATATATATGTATAAACATATATGTGATGATTGAAAATTATTCCCATGAAATAATATTAAATATTATATTGATATTAAATAAAATAATAATAATACTTGTTGTTGTTATTTGTTCTGCATTTTAATTTTTGTTTCATTATTTATTATTGATATACTCAATTTGATCAAATATATATGTATATTTTACCCGTAGCTGTATAATTTTTATAAATTAAGTTAATTAATTGCTCATTCTTGTATTATTTTAGCAATATCTAAACACAATAAAGCCAAAACTTATAATTTATAAAAATATGCATTGCTTAATAAGTCTTAAAATAATGTTTTAAAACATAGTGTTCCAACCCAGTCTGGCAATTTGCACATATTTTTAATTTGTACAAATTAGCGCGACTTTGCCACCTCATTTGAATGCGTACAAACTGGTTATGAGACTTTGTTGAGTATTCTCTCTCTCTATGCAGACTGCTGACTATACAGTGATTTTACAGACTGCAGGAGCTGCTTACTACACAAAAACACCATTACCAACCCCTGACACTCTCAATCACACTTATCATCAGGTGACGAGTGTCTGTCTTTAGCTAGCTGAGAAACGTTCCTGAACTGCATGTCAACTAAAACACAGTTTGCTGTTTCTGTTTACAGTAGAGATTCCACAGAAATGATTTCGGGGGAAGGATTACGAAACGTCTGGATTCTAACACAAAATGCCCACATACACTGCACCTCAACATGCCTGTACATGTGTGTGTGTGTGTGCCAAATCAGACAAATGCACACCTAAAAAGAAAACTAAAAACTAAAAAGTGCTTTATTTAAAGCTGAAGTCCCCCACCAAAAGCACACAATGTTAAAGACTCACTTCATTTTCATTTTGGATGCTGTCTGATGCTATTCGAAGCATGCACAATGTTTAAGATGTTTTTAGCACTCCTTCTCTATCATCTCACACTTTTCCAAGCCTGATTGAACATGAACTTCACAGAATCACAGTGTGATTTTAACACTCTGTCGTGCTCTTTTCATCTCAAAAAACGATTAAAATTCTCATCTGCGTTAAAAGTCGACTTTTAAAAAAAAAAGCATTATTAATATAATACATATTATATTTTTCTTATATTTTTACATCATATATAAACAGAAAGTTAATTTATCAAGTTTAATGAAAAATGCTAATTTAATGCATCAGCATGAACGAATAAAGAAATAGCCTATTTATGTGACCCAGGACTACAAAGTCTTAAGTCGCGGGGTATAGACGTTTTCAACGACGACAACAACATATGAAATGTTACTGGGGAGCGTTTCCCAAAAGCATGGTTAGCCTACTATGGACGAAAGTGCCGTCATTACCAGCATAGATCACCGAAACCATAGTCAACGAACATTCGCAATCAACGTCACACACGTACGTGGTTAGAACTACAGCTTTGTACAGTACCTGTGGTTAGAAGCACAGTTTCTTGTTAGTAAGATATATGGGCTTTAACAAATATGCACTTGGGCACAAGAAGCAAACTAACATGCATTACTATCTTTATCTTCCATTCTATCTAAATATAAAATGCATTTTAATTATGTATTTTTGCGCGTCCATTCTAAACGTTGTGCATGTGCATGAATGGCTAAGGGAACCCCCGGAGTATGACGTAAGAGGCAACCGCGATGATTCAAAGCATGATGACAGTCAACAAAAATAGTAAATTAGTCAATATGTGTCATGTTCAATACAGCAGCATCTTAGAGATCTCCAATCATTTAAATAGCGTAAGTTATTCCTCCACCACATGCGTGTGACATCATTAACAATGGCCCTATAAACAATGCACTGTACTACTATATGGTGGTTAATCAGCGAGTTACATCGTTGTTTGGGAAACACACCCCAAATCGATAAACAAACACAGACCGGAAGTTAACTTCGGTCCAGGCGCATATTTGTAGCAATAGCACTGATCTATAGTAGAGAACTATATAGATCAGCGAGCAATAGTCATTAATACATTTTATACCAAAAATCATTAGGACATGAAGTAAAGATCATGCTCCATGAAGATATTTTGTACATTTCCAACCACACATATATCAAAACTTCATTATTTTGATCAGTAATATGCATCACTAAGAACTTCATTTAGGCAACTTTAAAGGTGATTTTCTCATTATTTTATTATCTCTGCCAAATATCGTCCTATCAAACCACCCATCAATGGAAAGCTTTATTCAGCTTTCAGATGATGGATAAATCTGCGCTACAGGGTCAAGTATATATTTATAGTGTTTATTAACTTTTGGTAATTCTTCATGTTTGTGTTAGCTCACAGTTTTATGTTAACAAATGAATCCTTACTGTAAAGTGTTAACAGCCCTTAAAAAAAACAGGTTTCAGTTTCCTCAGGCAAAATACAGTTTCTTTCTCATTTCTTTTGTCATCTGTATGAAATATGATTCAGACATGTTCTATCTATTAAACTCAGTCTGAACGTTGCTGTTTTGCCTCTTCTTTCTACAATACTGCTGTCTCTGTAAATCAGACCAACGGGTCTCCGTATTTGTCCTGGCGGGAGCTGATCGTCTAATTCAGACGAATCTCAAGCAAAGTCAACCCTGGAGGACGCATTAAAGCGGCCCCTGCAGTTAACTCAACAGAGAACAGAAGCCTTTTCATTTTATTCTTTTATTTCACATTTAAGTCGCTTGTTCCTGCTTTGGGTTTTCATTAATATCTCATCTCATCCTTCCGTTTCAATACTCGGCCGTTCTTTATACTCTCTTTTCTCAGGCTGGTCCATCTGCCATGTGGTTTTAACACACTGACCTATTTAAGAGAAAGAAACCTCGTCAACTCATCCAATCACATTACACTAACCCACAGCGACCACCAAACAACAACAGAGCGTTAACCGCTCAAAGAGTCTCGACCGGCAAACTTTCAATAACGCCACGCTCGCCTTCGGTGCAATGCAGTCTTGCATTAATGCAGGCCGTGAACCAGAGGTCAACTCAAGAGACGCGGCGGCCAGGATGATGCCAGACAGCCGCCTCATCATCTTCCTGAGGGTTGCCATGGAAACGTGACAATCGGTGCAGTTTGATAAACGAAGATTGTGGCCTTGGGCTCTGCGTGACAAACACACGCTCACACAACCACAAACATGCACCAGACCTCTACAAATGAGGAAATACCACTACTCTGTTTGTAGGCAACAGTGAAAACAAATCTATTTTTGTACTCTGTCAAACACTTTGACCATGAAATTCATTTACAAAGGTATGCTTGGTTTAGAAATGGCTTGCTGAACTCTTTCCTGGAGAAGCAGATCAATTCTGCTCCAGCCTAATGCTGGTCATGGCTTTAAACAAGTACATTGCATCTGTCATAGACACAGCTCACATAAACAACGAGATTGGTTGCCAGATCTTGCCTAATAAATCAATCTGGTGCTACTGAAGCCAAACCGTCAATTTGTTTTTGTGTGTGGACCAAAAGTGTCATCTTGTTCCAGAGATAATGGTGTTTTGGGCATTGATACGTTTTGTTTTTTTTTCAAATCTATTGTGTTTCTTTTCTATATTTTAAAGAAATGGTTTCTGTCAAAAATTGGAAATGTTGTCAATATTTAACTGTCTCTTTATGCATGGCAACAGATAGAAAATGCACAAATGCTGGAGTTAATTAAAATTCAATTCAAATGATGAATTTTATGAACTTAATATTAGAAATATGACAGTAAGGAACATTAGATGATAAAAGTGATTAATATACTATATATATATATATATATATATATATATATATGTTTAAGGACAATGTATAAGCTATACAGAAGTAACAATTAAAAAATGGCACAAAATTAAAACGAACTAAAATAAAAAAAAAAATGATCATATTGGTTGTCATATTTTACTAATGTAATAGTGCAAAAATGACAGTGATCCGCCCCCAAAAACAACACCAAACATTTGTTTCTGAAGCCCAAATAACCAAGCTCTCCACATTTTTAAATAGCAAAAGTTCACTCTTGTAAACATACATACTTTTTCTGCCTTTTTGTTATGTTTTCCAGAACACTTTATTTTCCCATAAAACACCCCATGTTTACAGAAAAAGGTCCAGCAAATAACACAGAATAATACTGAACTGTTCCATGAGCAGACCCAACTACAGTTTAAAACCTGGACATCTGGCAAACTTTACCACAGCTTTCTTTAAAAATGAGTGAGTGTTGACTGCATTACGAAACTCAGCAGCTGATCTTTACAGCCAATTCACAGGAAACAAAGGGCCAAAAATGTTTTAGCAATTTATATTTGAATCCAACAGCTCTTGAGCAATAAATGTAGTCACCTAATTTTATTTTGATGTTGAACTTTTAGTTTTGAAAACCCTGGAGGTTTAAGTCTGAGGATGTTAAAACTACTGTAAAAATATCTGAGCAAACATAAAACTGGCCGGATAATGTCACTTTGTTTAAAGCATCTACAATGCACATTCACACAGACAGTCAATTTGTAAACAGCACAAAGATGAATGCTTCTTTCATGAATATTAATTAGGTAACATCACCATAGAATACAGAACAACAACAACAGTGTGGGCTAATTAATATTCATGAACCAGTTTAAGAACCCGCCCACAAACCCACTGCATTGATTCAGTTTTGAATAATATAAACTACTTTCATGTTCTTTTAAGATGCTTTTTACCCTTTAATTCTGGATGCCATTTTTATTCTGGACAGTTTATTCTGTGATGAATCCCTGACTACTTCTCAAAGCACGCTAAAGCATTTATTTTGACGTAACACAGCAGGTTATTCTCAGATCATTCTCACCCTGCAACATCACAGCGTGTGAGCAGAATTCCTCAGAGGCTTTTTCCAGATGCCCAGCTCTCAACCTGACAGACTAGCAGCCTGCCGTGCCATGTGGGAGCAGATTGCCAGTGCCATGTTGTTGATTAAGGTTGCATAAGGCTGTTTCTCGCTCGGATTGGCTTGTGAGAAAGAACTATAAAAATCTGGGCCGCACTGGATTTACACTAAGAGCTATTGTCCTGTTCACAAACACACACGCATAAACAAACCCCACTCTCACAACAAGATCTGAGCCCCTTCAGACTGAGTGTGTGTTTCTTTTCCTGCAGGCCGGGTCACATGAGGGGCGGAATCAGATAGAGGGGCGTGGCCACTGTCTGCAGTCTGACCAATCAACAAGAACAAAGAGGTAAACATTCCGATACACCTGTCACCTGCACACAGCTGTAAAAAATCTGGCTGTCACAAACCTGTGACTGTTAAAAGTCAACATGATATGTTTACTAAAATAAACCTGAAATTATATATATTTTTAACATTTATATATATATATAGCATATATTTCTCACAAAAAGTGCTGCTTTCACAAGCAATTTGACTTTGATACTGAATTTGAATTGATTAATGAATGTGTTAATATTACAATTATTTTTAGAATAAAGCTAAAAATGAAATATAACTATTAGATGGAAAAAAAACTTAATGTACACATGCACGCATTTGTTTAAAACCTTTTTTTGTTTATTAAATGATGATGATTCATTGATAATAAAAGTTGTAAACATAAATGTAAATGAAGAGTAGAAATTTTTGTAATACATAACTGTCTGTCCTCATTCACTTTTATAACTATTAGAGCAGTGTAAACATTCTCTGAGCAATAGAAAGTATGTTTTAGGGTTTGGCACATGAGCGTCTGATTGCAGGCAGACGGTGTTTCAGTGTCTTTAATGATGGTAAAACACACAAGACGTCTCCCCCTCACTCTGCTCAATCTCTCACATTTCTTTGCAGTCATTTCAGTCTTTTCATTTCCTGCGGTGTCTCGGCTCAGGACCAATCAAAGCTGACATTGCCTCCCCTGGTTTCCTGCATGGATTTCATGTCTCATAATAAAATGTCAGCACACACACACACACTCTTTCTCTCACAATGGGTGTCTGATTTAACAGGGAGCGTTATAATAATGTCCCAGCTCCAACCGGTTTACTTCTCTGTGTGACTGCCCTGTCCTGCACGTAGTCCTGAATGGAGACTGACATTCTTCTAAACCAATCAGCCTGGAGTAGGTGGAGCTTGTAGTCAAAGATGACCTCTGATTGGCTATTTGTTAGGATAATAACTTTTTATATTATATAACTTATGTTATGTTAACCTACTTATTAAAACGTATGATAATATGGAGTGTGTAATGTTATGGAAATATCGTTTGCAAGTTTGATGTCAGTAACATTTATTATTTTAAGGAAATTCAGTTTTGGGGAAAAAGGAAGTTCTGTTTCAGAAAACGCTGTTTTCAACGGAATAAAAAATATTAAATATTAGAATGTTAGAACGATTTCTGAAGGAACATGTGAAGCTGAATTAATGATGCTAAAAATTGAGCTTTGCATCAAAGGAATAAATAACATTTTAAAATACATTACAATAGAAAACATTTATTGGTTCACAATATTAACAAAATGATTTTATTGGATTTTTGGTCTTGGTAAACACTTGGTATGAATATAAGTGGACTACAATCTACATTTGTGTCTGTTTATCACCTAAAGTTATTACATGACTTCATACGACTTGAAAAAATAGTCATTTTTATCACGCATGAACATTCAGATCTATCCTCATTGCTCTTTTGTGTCCCACAAATGAAAGACATGAGGGAGAGTGAATTCATTTTAATTTTTAAAATGCCATGACAGAAAAAGAGCAGCAAAGCTCTTGTAAATGTCAATGCAATGAATGAGAAGGCCAACCAGAACAACAATCTCCAGCCTGATAGATGAACGACACTTCAGACCCGTTTGGCATTTGGAGTGGACAGATCGAGCCACATAAACAGGGTTTCTAATGAGCAATTGTGAGACTGTGTACCGAATGTGTGTTTGGGAGTTTATGAATGTGTGGGGGATTCGCAATGATTTTGTTGACAATATAAAATCAAGCAAGACTGTAAAATGGCAAATTGGCAACAATCACCTCTTTAAGCTATTTCATACATACTTCCGTTCAAAGGTTTTGGCCAATAAAAAAAAAAAAGAAATTGCAACTTTTGTTAAGCAGCAATGTATTAAATTGATCAAAAAGACATTCATAGCGCAAATGATGTCTATTTCTAATAAATGCAGTACTTTTGTTTTTATCAATGATGATGATAAATGTTTCTTGAGCTGAAAATCTCCAAACGTGACACTGAAGACAGGAGCCATGATGCTGAAAACTCAGCTTTGATCACAGGAATAAATTACACTTTTAAAATATATTCAAATAAAAATTATTTATTTTAAATTGTAATAATATTTCACAATATTACTGATTTTATTGGATTTTTGAACCAATAAATGCAGCCTATACAAGAAACTTCTTTCATTAACATTAAACAAATCTTGCCCAAACTTTTGAACGTGAAGTAGTCTATGAATTAAAAGCCCAAAAATGTCACCCATTTCTAGAGTGGACAAGAGACCGTGTGTGTGTGTGTGTGTGTGTGTGTGTGTTTGTGCAATGTAAGCACATGCTGTCCCCCATCTGCCGGCTGATAGGTTATTTCCTTTCCTGTGCAGCCAGGTTTCCTGCTCGAGTTTGACACACACTTCTTAACCTTTGGATAAGATACATACACCCACACACACTCCTTAAACAAGTCCTGGATGCTACACACACACCGACTCACACACACATTGTCTACCCACAAAACCCACTGGAATATCTCCATAATAATGTTTTCAGGCCTCTGTGGAGCGTTCACTAATAATAAGAGATGCGGTGCCAGCGAAGCAGCAATAACAGGAACAATGAGAAAACAAAAAAAGAACCAGAAAAACGCTTTGAATATTCCTGCAGACGCTGAGAGGATCAGAGAGTGTGACTGTGCTGAACATGCAGCTTTCATAACCACACGCAATATGATGAACAATCAACAAACGTGTGAAATGGATCCGCCAGGCCAGACGTTACATGCTTGGATAGCTTGAATGAAATTGGCTCTTAAAACATAATTGAGAACATTTGTGTGTCTGCCTGTGTATCATTTAACATTTCAGAGGCAAGTGTATTTAAAGGAATAGCTCATCCAAAAATGGAAATTTGCTATCAATGTCCTCACCCTAAGGCTTCCAAGATGTAGATTCGTTTGTTTCTTCATTAGAGTTTGGAGAAACGTAGCATTGCATCACTGTTTCAGAAATGGATGCTTTGCAATGAATGGGTGAACCAGTCAACATCTTGAGAACAGAAAAGCTCTGTTCCTATGTTGCTGCACAGATCAAACACTGTTTACAAGTGAAATCAGTCAAAAACAGTTCTAAACAAATATGTAGGATTTCGGTTATAAGCTTTAATGATGGATTTGTTTCATTCAAACACATAGCCTTTTGCTTCACAAGATGTTAACTGATGTACTGGAGTGGTGTCGATTTTTGTGATGTTTTTATCAGTAGTTTGGACTCTCGTCCTGACGGCACCCATTCACTGCAGAGCATCACTGCTCATGCATTACTCCAAAATATATATATTCGCATGAGGGTAATAACATGTTTTATATCCCTGCAGGATATAACAGCATTTTCCTTGTTCTTTTGAAATTAGAGATTGACAAATTACATCAACATACCCAAAATCCCACCGTTCAGAAACTGCCAAGACATACAGTATTGGCATCTCAACCATGAGCCAAACATATGACCCATCATATTTACGTATCAACATCTGCTCAGTATTCAGCAACCACACAAACCGTAAGCAATCATAACAAAGCTCTTTTACACATGAACTCTTAAAGGCACAGTAGCAAAAACTGCCAGTTGTCAACTTCGAGGGAGAATGTCATGCCTAGTGTAAAAAGAAAACCTTGACTAACTAAAATAGCATGCGATAACGACAAAAAACCTTTCTGACTTTTTCAGCTACACTGACTGAGAAAATGTTGGCCTTACCTTGAGCAGTGATGTTTCAGTGTATGATTTGGTCCATTGTAGCCAGTGAGCTGTAGGAGGAATCCAACCGTCACATCGCTCCTTCAGCCTTAAAACCTTCTGTCTCACGCTCTCCTTCTCTGTGAGACAATATCTATCTATCTTACAAATCCACAAAAATAAAAAGCTGCAGCAGAAATCCAGGAGCTCAATGCAGCAGCACGCTGAAACCTGGAGAAGAAGACGACAGGCAGAGAGCCAGGTTAGATGTTTATTCAGGTAATTATGTAAGCAGTCATTATGGTACAACAAACCATGACAGAGCGATCGGGCCCGGATATCAAGCTTTAATTAAATGGTTCCATATTATAAATATTCATAAAAATTCATAAATATAAATAATGTATACTTACATGCACAAATAAATAAATGCATAAATACATAACTAAATGCCTAAATGAATTTGTGCATCATGCATAAATAAATGCACAAACAAATAAATACACGATAAGTCAATAAACAAATACATTTGTATTAAAATACTTTTGCACAAAGTATTATTTGTGCATTTTTTTTTAATTTATGCTGCTTTTATTTATGCATTTATTTATTTGTGCATGCCATTATTCATTTATTAATGTATTTATGCACTTAATTATGCATTTATTATTTGTGCATTTCATTAAATCTACACAATTTCAACCTATTTACTAATCTGATTCCAGTCAATTTCCCAACACGTCAAATTTTGTTATTATTATATCACATTAACTTCAACATAATTTACAAAAATCCAACAGCAAGTTTCTATGTCAATATTAGTCTACATCTTGTCCATTTTATTGTCGGACTGGCCAAAATCAAGCAGGATTTGAGGTGCGATTCATGTCTGTAACACGTGTGGTTATGAGAGACAGCATCACTAATAGCAAGAGCCACTAATGACATTCCCTCTTAATGGCTCTCTCAGAACGAGTCGTGTTAAACACAACTGCTTCAAACACACAAATTATACAGGAAATCAACTTCACGCCTCATTTCCATTGAGCTCACTGTTGCCGTTTGTAATGAGACTCAATATATTTAACAGTCACCATCCAGCTTTCCCTTCACATTCTCTAGCCGCCCGGACATCAGATTCAGAGGCCGTTTTAAAATTTAAAGAGCTCTCGGCATGGCCACACATGGCAGAGATGACTTCTGTGTGTGAGAAAATCCCAGCAGCCCCTCCAGGGGACGCCACACATGAATTTAGATGAGCGCCAGAGATGAAATGGAGTGAGAGGAGGCTTCAGATAAAGACTGAGAAAAGGAAACACACTTGATAGACAGGGGTGACAAAGTACAATTTATCTACCTGGGAAAAGCTGCAAGGGTACACAATCCACACGCTTGTGCATTTCAAGCTGTTGCTATGGTGAGCATCTAAAGTCTAGCAACCAGACTGAGCGGGGTTACCATGCGCTTAGCAAGTTTTTATGTTCGCACATGAATGGATGGGTAAAGCGGCCACATCTCGTTGCAATGTCTGTAATTTTTTTTTTTTTTTTTTTTTTGCAAATTACAAATGATTGTTCAACTTTAACATGATAGGTTAACGCATCATGTATGCATCTTTCACAATGTATAAAAACTGATCATGCTAACCATAGTTTCCTAATAGAAAAATGTCAAATAATATTGTCAATTTATTTTGTATTTATATTCATAGAATTTAAATTAAATATATTAAATATAGCATATACTAATATTAATATATTGAATATAAAATTACTGTTTACTGAAACATTTTATATTTATAGTATTTAAATGATTGATAACAATATAATAGTACAAATATATTTTAATATTTATAACATGAAACATTTTATATTTTATTATTATATTTTATTACATATAAAATCATTTTAAAGTAATGATTAAATATTTAATTTTTTATAGTTACATGTAAAACATAATTTTTGTTTTATTCTGTAAAGTACAGGTGACATTTCTTGCCAATTTTTAATTAAAATGTTGCCATGTTTTTTTTACAACAAAAAAGATCCTCTTATTCCTTTACTTTTGCTGTTTAAAAAATTATAATCAGGATTAAAATAATTGAAAACAATTAATTCACAGCAGCTCTAACGATAACTGGCTTTACTGAAATTTCAGTTTATCCTTCCACACAGCAAAAAGAAATAAGAGCAAGGGGCAATACTAATATAACGCTACCAAAAGTGTAGAAAAAACCCTCTCCATGGAAATGTATGAGGCGTAACATCAATAAACGCTGGTCTCTGAGCCTCTCTGTGTGTTTGTGTCATCCCGGGTGAGCAGGAAGATTTCTGTGTAACCTTTAGAGAGCAGATGAAAGCAGCAGAACCCAGACGGGTAACGGCCTGGCCGTGAACTCTGGATGTGGTTCTTGATGAAGAGCAAGTAATCCCTGATCTCCTCCTGTGGGTCTCCTCTCATGCTTTACAGTCAAACTCTCTCACGCTGAGCTCCTGCGCGACTCCTTTCAGCTTCAGTCGCATGATGACAGGCTTTACTTCTCTGGATATGACAGCAAAATAGATCTAACATACTGAGTGCAGCACAGCAGCATCCTGATTGAATGGAGCTGATCGTCTAAACTATAAAAGTAAATAATACAAATAAATAAAAACAAAAGTAAATAAAAGTAATATATTTTTTATATAAGTTGTAAATAAAACTGATGTAAATAAAAGAGTGCAAAATACTATTTCAGTCTTTCTAATTAATTGATGTATCATGTTTCAAGTGAAATTCTGAGTGAAAATGATTTTATATCATGTAAATTGTTTTTCTATGATTGTTTTTAGCATAGAAACGGAAGCAAGTTGTCAGCATTCACATCCTTTTTTTTTTTTAATGATCATATAATCATACAAATACACAGAGAAAGCTGGTGAAAAATTATTTTCATTAATTTCAGAAATTATTAATATTTTTTTTATTAATTAAGAAAAAGCCAGGTGATAAAATATTATTATTTTTTTTAACAAATAGGAAATGGTTTTGTTTAAATAAAAAATTTTATATTCTTCATAAATAAATTAATATAATCTACAAAAAATATCAAGTATTAAATAAAAACAACAAAATTAAAATGATCTTAAATAAAAAAAATAAGAATAAGATAATAATAAGAAAAATAAAAGTTGAAAGCGTCTACCTTCAAATCAATACTTTTTTTGTTGATAATAATGCATTAGATCTACAAATACAATAAATACCAAGAAAACCGGTGCGAAACCTTTTTCACTATTTTCAGGAATTGCCAGTAAATTTTACAATTAATTACAAAGAAATAACAAGTGACAAAATAAGTGCTAAATACAATTTCTTAAACAAAACTGAAAAAAATAAATATTTTTAATTATTTAAATTGTTTTATTTAAAAATAGGCAAATAATCAAATAACAAATAAAAACAACAACGTAAAAGGGGTCTAAAAATACTATAAAAAAATAAGAAAAGATTAAGAATAACAAAAGTAAGTCTATGCATTTTTTTTTTTTAAATCTGGTAGCTCTGAACAGTAATGGCATGCTGCAACTTTACAAAACACTTGATATAAGGAATCATTCATGTGCGAGTTGATGGGTCAGGGGTTTCTTCAAATCCCCAATGCAAAGTACGAGCAATAATACTAGTGATTCCTACCTTAGCGAGCACTACTAATAAATTATACAGTCAGGAAGATTTGAACAGTGCTGTTAAATGTGCAAAGGCCATTTCCATAGCTACTTCATGAATGCATAATACTGCTGAGACCCACCGTGCTATCGGTGTCCTATCTCATCCAATCACCTTCAGCCTCTCCTGAGACGCTAAACATCCCCGAATCAAAGACCAACAACTGCTGTCTTTCAGAAAAAGCAGAGAAATACACAAACCAGCACAGAATCTGGATGTGTGTGTGTCTCTCTAATTAGCAGCGTTTGTTCTGCCAGAAGACTGTCTTCTAGTGCTGGAGATCAGGGTTTATATTTAAAACCTCCATTAGCACGCGATATATCTGAGCAAAACACGGCTGGAATTTATCAGGATTACAGCAACGCTCCTGTAAATACTCAACAAAGCCTCTTTGAGTGAAAGTAGAGTCGTGTAATGTGCCTTTGACCCAGTGATTCAACGTGGATTTATCATTATGATACCCACATTCACAAAAGCTTAAAACACTTCATTGTGCTTTTTAATTAAACCATTCAAGGCTTTTCTCTCTGGAAATGTTGAGACATGTTGAGACTGGAATGATCTAACCTTGCCTGTGCAAAACTATATCCAATCAAAAACTATATCCGAAATGCAGAGATGCAACAAACTATTCTTAAAGGAACAGTGCACCCAAAAATGAAAATGAGCTAACAGTTTACTTAGCCTCAGGCCATTCAAGATCCAAATCAGTGGCTCAGCAATGGATGCTTTGCAGTGAAAGGGTGCCGTCAAAAAGAGAGTCCAAACAGCTGATAAAAACATCATAATAATCCACAAGTAACTGACTATGTCTTGGTTGGCAAACAATGCCTGATCTGTGCAGATTTTTCTCTCATCTCAGACGAGAGACTTTTTGGACTCCCATTCTGATGGCACCCATTCACTCCAGAGCATCTATTGTTGATTATTCCCATTCAAACTATTCCTTTAATAACTGACTAGATTATTAGGATGATAAATACAACAATTACTTGCCAAATCATTTAACAAAAAAAGTTTTATTTTTTGTTGCACTTATTTTCACTCAAACATTAACAAAAACAACAAGGCCAAAGTATAGTCAGTTACCTGATGATAAGACGTATTTCACAACATATATGCATATATAATGCATGACAAATTCATATTTAGGTGAATTAATTAGACTTGCAAGTTGCATTATAGATAAAAGCAAAAACATCCCAGGCATTTCCTAGCAATTACATTGATAAAACGCTAGACCAGAAGGCCTAGAAACATTGTCCCTCATCAAAAGGATGATTTTACAGCTCAAAGCGCACATTTTTGTACAGAGGAATTATGTGGAAGTGCTCTGCATTTCTGCTTTCAATTTCAAAGGGATACTCTTTTACAAAATGAGATGCTGTTTTCGCTAAAACAAAGGTATACAGCGCAATAACGGCTGACAAGCTTTAAAACGGACAAAAAGGCAAAAAAAGTAAACTAAAAGGAAAATATAAATACTACAATTAAATTTCAAATATTATAAAATAAAAGAAACAAATACAAAATAAAATACAATACAATTAAATAAAAAGCAAATAAACAACAAAATCACATAAGCAATATAAAATGAAATAAAAAAGAAATAATATAATCTAAAATTAAAAACAATACAAAACTAGACTCATTTTTTTGAAACCAAATAATTTGTAAAAATTATAATTATATTAAATAAAAAAACGAATAAAATGTACATAAAACCAAATAATATTTAATGAAATACAAATGATCTTAAATATTATTACAATAATAATACAAATATTTACAATGAATTAATGTTTTTAATTAAATATTAATTACAGAATATTTAAAGTAAAAATTATATTGAATTAAATATTAAACATTTCATTAAATTATAAATAAAAAAAAAAAACATCTGCTAAGGAGTTAAATGAAATAGAAAATTAAATCAAATTAAATGAACAAAGCAAAGGTAAGAAGTACACTCTTCAGAACACTTGCCTCTATACAGACATCAGTCAGTGCTTTACTGTAAAACCTGTAGAATCTGAGCGGCGAGTCAGAATGGCTGTCTGTAGTAGTGGACATCACATGAAACAGCTTCACTGAGGGGAAATGTGGCGATTCAAAGCAGCAGACAGGAAGCTGCCAACACGAGGCGGATCAGATCCCTGTTGGGAGGCTCGAAATATCGCTTCTAATCGAGTGTCATTTCCAGGCCCAAAGAAACCAATGACGGCCTGGATTCAGCGCCCTGATTTCAACTGTCATAAACCAGGGCAAAACTTCAATCGTTCATACTAATAGCCTGATTTCCAGCTTTGAATAACAAGCGTATCTGCTTATAAAATCAACACAAAGCAAGCAGAATAAAGCAGCACTCGCACACCCACGAATCAGAGAGTCATCTTCTCTATCTCTATCTCTCATTGTTTTCTTTCCATCTGACCGTATTTTCTTTCCCTGGTGTGTCGCTCCCTGAGTGGGCATATGTTTCCTGTCAGCGAATATCAGGTTATGAAAGCATATCTGGTGTGTTGATGATACGCCTGTGTTCTGATCATGTATCATAGATGGACGACAGCAGGACACACAAAGCTGGGATTCAGCGTCGACCGTCGGGAGGCAGATGTGGGTATTAGTGAATATTATGTGACAGAGAAACGATATTTGACAACACAGAACCAGGACGGCCGCGAAAGACACACGGATCTGATGAGAGATGATCCTTTAAACCTAAACAAAACAATTCAGCTTCAAGTCTAACTGCAACTTCATTATTAAATACTGGAGAAATATTTATATTTATATTAATCTATCTATCTATCTATCTATCTATCTATCTGTCTTGCTCTAATATATATATATATATATTAGGGCTGTCCCCGAATA